>JAPDPK010000172.1:600000-822500 GCA_031772115.1 Heritiera littoralis | reverse complement strand
GGATCAAATATTGCCAAAACAAGTATATCAAAGATGTAAACTTTACCTTTAATAAGGTTCACTGAAGCATCCGTAGTCTCATGATCTAATGCATACACCCGTCCCTAAGTCACAGGCTTCTTACCCTTCTCTACTGCGGTCACCCGTCTCGGCTGGGAAGGTGTAGCTTTCTCAGTATCAACTGGAATTGCTAGTGCTGGCAATGGTGGAATAGGGGCTGGAGTGGTAGATGCAGCTGACTCCTGTAACATCGGGCAATCCTTCATCAAATGTCCTGTCTGCCCACACCTAAAACAGGCCTTAGTCATTAAATAACAAGGTCGTGCACCATGCGACCGACCACACCTCGTACACCTGGTCGTGGTACTCCTCGGTGTCTGTGCAGAAGCAATAGTAGGGGCAGCAGTAGCTGATCTCGTAACTCGACCTTCTGAAATCTGAATGCCCAATGGTTTAGCTCTCTTAGACTGATCTCTACCAACTCTGTCCTCTGGGCCCCTCTTAACCTTACCCTTAAACCTACTTCGAGATACTGGCTTAGTGTGAAACTGATCAAAGCCTTGCTCGCATAACTGAGCTTTCCTGACTACCTCATCATAGGTCCTGATATCAAAAGGAGCCAACTTCGATCTAATAGAGGCTCTTAACCCAGCTTTAAACCAATCTATCTTATGTCGTTCATTACTCTGAGTCAGCGGATCAAACCTACTAAGTGTCGTGAATCGTGTCTCATATTGATCCACAGTTAAGCTGCCCTGTACTAAATCCATGAACTCCTGCTGTAACTTCTTCTGGGCAGTATCTGGGATATGCTGGCAGTGGAAAACATCCTCAAAAATCTGCCAGGAAATAACCGTATGCTGGGCAAACAATACAGTCTATATGGACTTCTACCAGTGTTCCGCATCATCAGTCATCTGGAACATGGCTAGTCCAACTCTCTCTATATCTGAACATCTCAAATACTTAAACAACTTATCTACCGCTATAATCCATTGCTCTGCCACTAGTGGGTCCCTCTCTCCCTTAAATTTCGGCAGATTAAGCTTAGTGAACTGCCGTAACATAGCCACATCACAATAGGACTCTACATCTTTGGGTGGCTGTACTGGTGGCTGTGGTGGTAATACCGGTGCCTGCAGTACTGGGTATGGTACAGGCTGTGGCTCAGGTATAGGTTGTACAGGTGGTTGTGGAGGTGGTGCAACTGGTGGAGCTACTGGAGCTGCTCGCTCTCTCTCGCTCTATCAGTAGCTCGGTCTGCGTGATACATGGAAATAAAGTCTGCCAGCATCCTCTCTACCCGTGAAATCCGAGCATCAGAACTCTCTAGCTGTGGTCGGTGAGCAGGTCTTGGAGCGGGCTCCGGTACATGCTCAGGTGTCTAGGGCTTCAGGGTCTGCTCCGCCAGACCCCTGCCTCTACCCCTAGTCGAACGAGTCCCTCTGCGTCCACTCATATCTGTACAGCACAACCAATTTTTAATATTCCATTAGTGACTTATTTATATATCCAGACTATATACAGTACTACAGGGGATATAATTCATCTCAATTTATTCTAAGACAAGTAGACATCAGACAAGCCTCGCTCTGATACCAATAAAATTGTCACAGTCCTTGACCACATTTTTATACCCTTTTCCATATATTTTCAATGGTTGGGTTGTCTGTCATGCCTTTTTCCTTTCTTTTCTTTTATTCGATAAACATCTAAAATTTAAATCTATAATAAAAGAAAATAATTATATAATAAAATATAATTATCAGTTACATCCCCTGTTTACATAACACTGAAGAAGTACTGTTTACTGAAATGGTAGCCATTGATTACTGTTTTACTGACTGAAAGCTACCATTTACTGTTTACTGAATCGAAAGCTACCTTATACTGTTTTCTGAACTGGTAGCTACTGTTTACTGTCTACTGATTGAACCGTATTGAATTACTGTTTTACTGAATATACTGTTTTACTGATGTACGATACGGTTACTGATTTGAAAAGAGAAATAAATGTTTATTCTAAAATAATAACATAAGAATTATTTCTAAGATAGAAATAATCGAAGAAGTAATTATCCAATAATTAGATATTTACAAATCACTGTACTGTACTGTTTTTACTGTATTGAAGAGAAGAGAAGTAAACCACTATTTTTATTACTGAACTGCCATGTGTTTTAAAGTATATTGAAGTGAAAAGAGATAAGTGGTTTACTTTGTGGAAAAACGAAAATTATATCGTTTTGAAAACAATCGATTTAGTATTCTCTACAGTTGCTTCTAAGTTTCGGAACAAGCCAGGTATTTCAAAATACCTGCCTTACTCTATCTGGATCCCTAGCCGACTGTAGTATCCTTCCTACATGTGAGCCTAGAGCCAGCTAGGAAGATTTTAATGAAAAATAAAAAAAATTATTTTCAGCATATAGATAGCTGAATATCAAGTGTAGCATATAACTCTCTTACTGAGCCGTGGTTTGCTCACTCCCCAATTTTAACATTTCAGGTTTTGATGATGGTGAGATCCAATATTTGTGGATTAGGGCTGCACATGATGGACAATGTGACAGACCGACTAAGATATATCAGGTACGATAATTTATTTTCTGTATTTAGACATGTCTACAGTACTACATATTTGTAAATAAGATAGGGGATGTGTATAATGTTAACAATATTTTATTAAATTGTTTAAAATCAAGTGTAAAGTGAAGTATCACAGACAACCCAACCGGATAAATTATGTAAAATAAGGTTTAAAAATATAGTAACGGGTCGTTACAGATTTAATGGTATCAGAGCATGGTTGGCCTGATGTCTGTTGATAGTTTTGGAAGGAAAAATGTTAAACATCCCTAGTAGTACTGTGTCGTCTGAATACATAGAGAAAATAAATGATTGTAAATTAAGTAAAATGATTTAAAGGGAGTGAGAGAGTATAAATTGAGAATGTGAAAGAGGAAAATAGGCTCAGAAATTACCAGAAAATTGGTGATGTTTATAATCTAAATGAAGGCCTGTTCGGTAAGGAACCGAAAGGACTCGGTAAGGGCCCTACCAATACTTTACGGTCCGGATCGAACTGAGACTTGAAAATGATGGTATGAAGGAAGGGAATGAAATATCATCATTAAATAGACTTTAAGATCATCGATTGAGGGTAAATTGAAGATAGAGAAAATTTTGGTCAAAAATGACCAAAATACCCATGCCTCCAAAATTTTATCGGGAGTCAGAATAAACCCACAGAAGTTGGATTTGATCGATTTGACAGAGAAATTAATGATATAAAGCTGAATTACAAGTAAAATAATCCAATTATGGATTCCAGTGAACTTCTCTATCGAAATTGAACAAGATCTTAATGGCTGATATTAGTATGAGAAATGATACCATCAGCACATAGATAATGAGATCATTGATTCAAGAGTATACTGAGGAGAAAGAAATAAATGTCGAAATGCAAAAATGCCCCTATGTTGGGCGATGTTCGGAACAGAGATAAAACCGAGCTGAATTGGAATCCATTGAGAGAAATGGAGTTATTAATGGCATAGAGGATGTCATATGAATATAATGATCCCTATTACTGATTCCACTGACACTTAGATTTCGGACGCGACTGTGAGTGACCCAGTGAACGGGCTGGGCAGTCTTAAAGATGACAGTACAGATGTGTACAGGCGGACGGCGGACGGGTCGAGGCCTTATATGATGCGATCCAATAAGAGTGTAGTGGAATGTTGTAATATGATTGGCCCGGTTATTGACTATAAAGGCCGAAAATTAAGAGTATTGAACGAGATCGTTGAATACTATGAAAAGTGAAATGATTACAGGAATTGACTGATGAGGTGAATAGTATAAATAATGAAACACATACTGGTGTGTTAACTTACGGTTCTATATATTTTACTACTTTGAGGTATCAAACAGATAATCTTATATAGAACCGAAATATCTTGAAATATGTGCTACAGAATGAGGTACTATGTGGAGTACTGTGAATTGGAAAATAAATATAAGAACAGTAAAGTGATAAAAAGAAGATAACAGCTAACCTAAGTTCTTCAGAACCCTTGAGACAGAACTGTGATGGGCGACCCAAGGATGGGCAACCCATAGTGGATCATGTGTTGTGAGATGCGGGCGAACAATGTTATCGCCGACTCACTAGTAAGGGTAAACCTGGGGCGAAAAGATCGCCTAAGGGATGCTCGTCGACGGCCGATTCGAATGGGCGGGACTCTTACAAAGAGCTTAATAATAAAACGAGTGTAAGGAACTAGGTACGTAAGGGTGCCAGGTTTCAAACCTTGTGGATAATATGCTCAAGGGAGTTAAACCTGAATTTATTAAATGAACTTGATTTCAAAGTAAATTACAGTGGTAATAAATTGGTTAGCTGTAACATGTGTTGATAATTGTTGTACTTAATACAGCTTACTAGATTGAGATTCGTAAGATTGTAAAGTATGAGTAAACAATGAAATCAAGGTAGAGTATGAGTCGAAATGAATCGAATAGTAAATGTCTCTACCTTGAGAATACACAGTGTAAATGATAGGACATGAGGATGAAATATCCGAATTAATAAGAAATGTGTGATTAAAGAAAGTATCGGATTTGATTTCCGATAGAATTTCCAGAGTTATATAAATTAAAGGAATCGAGATAACATTGACTCGATTTTGAATATGAAATCTGATTCTAAGCTTATATCGGAGAATATAGAAAGAATTCAAAAAGCTTGAGAAAATAACTCTGGAAAATGTGTGAATAATACAATTCACTTGCGAAGAAGTGATTGACAAAAATACAGATAGTAAAATTGAGAATAATGAAGTTGTCTGTATAAGTGTAAATGAGAGAAATACAGATGACCTCGATATGTAGATGAATGAAAGTGATATAGTAAATGATTACTATTTAATAAAGTTCTTGTGAAGAACAAGTATTCATTTACATGAAAATAGACGTTTTAGTGATCTAATCAGAAATATATGAGGAGCTCATAAGACTAGCCTCAGTATAAAGCGTCCTTAGATAAAAGATTGGAGAATAATGTCTGTAAGATGATGATTAGAACTCGGAGTGAATTTTACGAATTCCTATTGAGGTTACAAGGTTAATGAGTTGCCTTGTGAGGTATATAAACTTAAGAAATGAGGCATTCATACATGAGTAAATTGATGAAATACTGATAGAGTTTAAAGTATAAATGGAAAATGAGCAGCATTTTAGTATGATCCTTTAAACTCTTAAAGAATGTGGAATTGTGCTAAGATTGGCAACTAAGATGTTTGGCTAGACAGTGTCTCCTTATGAGGGATATATGATCTCGAGATGACAGAGTGACAGTGAATCTGTCTATGATAGAGAGATAATGATGGAGATACGAAAGTAATGAGTCTAGCTAGATACTAATGCCAATCTATAGAAGAGTGATGAGACTAGCTGCTCTACTAATATGATGTAATTAAAGAAAGAAGTTAAAGTCGGTAAAAGGATAAGTGTAAAGGAAAGATGGTATGCAAGATTTTAAAAGATCTTAGCAGTATAGTACCATACCAATTGAGAAAACCGACTAAAAGGATGAGAGTAAAAAAAACATGAAAAGATAAAAGTGGAAATATGAAAACAAAAATGAAAGTGGAATAAGGAAATAAGTTGCATGATGAGAAGGGAACATTAATATGAAACAGTTCCCAAAGGTAAGACTAAGAATGATCTAGTGTTGGTTATCACATGTCAGTGGTTAGATGTAAAAATCAAGCCAAATTTGATCAGTGAAAGAAATGGTACTCAAAGGAGTAAGATAATTGATATGTTTACTGCCAGTATCTAAATAAAAAAGTGTTATACATACACATAACCACCTTGAAATGATAAATGGTGGAACTATATGGATAATGTGGTGATTAAATGGACAATTGAGGATTCAATAATCGAATGACCATACTACATGAAGAGAACATGATTGTCTCATGAGCTATGATTGTAAGAGATGATCAATAGTAAAGTCTGCAAGTGAGATGCAGCCTTAATGAAATAAAAGAGAAAATGAATACTGTGAATAATAAAGAGTCCAAAAGAGATATAATGATATGGAAGTGATTAAAGACTGATGATCTAAATAGAATCACTTTCCATTATCAGACTTCTAGATTCTCTAGTGCCTTAGTCGAAGTATGAGTGAGAAACAGCGGAGATGTATATGTACAGTTCCAGTGAGCATTACATGTGATGGGAGTCTCTGAGTTGCCATATGCTAATGAGAGATAGCAAAAGGCTTTGAGATCCCAAGTGTATTGATAGCACCGCTCCATACTGATATATATATATATATATATGAGCGTGAGATGTAAACGCTTCATGATATTGAGAGAGCGTGTGCATGAGATGTAAAAGCTACTAGGACAATTACATATAACTGACTGACATGTGTAATTGATAGTTTTAAACTATATTGACTTGGCACTAAGTGAGAAAAATGGATGATGAACAGCATAGATCAGCTGTGATATGAAAAATATAGTGAATGGACTCTTATGTGAAAAGAGTGGAAATGAACAACTCCCGAATTGATAAATGAATTTATGGGAGTATAAATATATACTAAATGATGAAAGACTTCATGTAGTGATCTAAAAGAATTCTTGATGTTGAAAGTGTACTGGCAGTATTACTTGGAGTATGAACTAGAGGTCAGAAGTCGAAAGTATACGACATGTACCACCTTTGGACTTAAGTTAAATTCGGAGGATCGAATTTCTTAAGGTAGGGAGAATGTGATAACCGTAAATTTTTCGTTTATTGGAAATTATAAATATTGGAAATAAATATTGGAGCAAATAAATATTGGAAATAAATAAATAAAATTATTGAGAATGGGATACTAGTGAAAATCTCGAGAATTGAGGAAGTGACGGATCGGGAAATTCGAGTGAAGGAAATTAAGTTGGAAATAAAATAAAGAATAGAGGAAATTTAATTTGGATAAATGGAAAACCAAATTAAATAAGAAAATGAAGAAGAAAATATATATATATATATATATTGTAAATACAATATATATATATGGAATTATTACATTTATATGAATATTTATATATATTTTTATGTGAAAATATATATTTTTATGTGAAAATATATATTATTAATATATAATATATATATTTATATAATATATAGTTCAAAGTACTATATAATAAAATAATGTAATTATATTTATAATGTAATTATAAATATAATTATAATTAAAATAAAATAAAAAAAAGGAAAGAAGAAGAAATAAACAGAATCGGGAAGACTCCCGATTCTGTCTCCCCGAGTGGCACCGGCCACTGTCACCGGAGAAGGGAAGAGAGGAGAAGGAAGAGAGGACGTCGGCCGGTGAGCCAAGGGAAGGAGGAGATGACCGGCGACGGAAGACAACGGAAACGGGAAGGAAAATCGAAGGAAAAACCGGCGAAGCCGGAAAGAAAAGGAAAAATGGCAGACGGCGGTGCCGGCCGATCCATGCACCGCCACTCCACCGAAGCACCGTCGGAGGGAGAGGAAGACGATGGAGGCCACCCGAGGCGCGGTGAACAGCGGAGGAGGGCCGGTGAAGAGGAAGATGAAACCGAACCTATTCCGTCTCGATCCGCCACCGTGTCGTCGATTCAGGCCAAGCTGAGACCATCAGCGAGTTCGCCTTGACATCGGCCAGCTGAGGAGCGGCCGAACCGCCGGAGAACCGGCCACCGGAGGAGAATCGGCGGTGAGGGAGGTGACCGAACCGACTGGGAAGAAAGAAAAAGAAAAAGAAAAGGAAAAAGAAAAAGAAAAAGAAAAGAAAAGAAAAGAGAAAAAGAAAGAAGGAAGAAAAAGAAGGAAGAGAAAGAGAAAAGGAATTCCGAGAATTTAGAGAATTCCCGAGAATTCGAAAATTACGGGAAATCTTGGGAATTACGGGAATCGGTAAGAAATCCAGAAAAATGTTAAATTATTTAAATAATTTATTTATTTAAATAATTATGGAAAAATTCTAAAATTTAGAATTTAATTTCCAAAAAATATCCTCGATGACCGAGCCGATGGAATCAGGCGAGGTGAACACGGGCGCGACCATCGAGAGGCAATCGCCGACCCGAAAGAGGTAAGGGAGACATGTGCCGCCTGTAAGAATATTCGGCCATGTTTTAAATTATGCATTTAATTTATAAATGAAATTTATAATGATTGGTTTTGAAATTTGTTGTGATTTATCGGTTTTAAATTATGGTGAAATACCGGTTGAGAAATATAAATTGTATTTTCTATGCAGGAGGCTAGCCAAATCGGCAGCCGTTATACTGCCGAAAAATTATCGAAAAATTACTGAAATTTACCGAAAATCACCGAAAACCAAAATAAAAGATTTGATTTCACGTGAATCAATTTTCGGGTACGAAAATCGAGAAATTAAGTAAATTTCATAAAACATAAATCTAGTGATATTTAAATTTAAAATATTCATGTTTTCGAGAATGGTGAAAAGGAAATCACCGAAAATTCATTCGGTAGGTGATATTTCATGTGAAACAAGATGAAAATGAAAAAGAAACTGAAGTGAATATTTTTATAAATATTCTTAAATATTCACTTGATTTTACATAAAACCTTTATGATGTTAATTATGGAAATAATTAATTATGAAAATTTCATAAAAGTTAAGAAATGAAGAAAAACTATGATTTTGAGACTAGAGGTCTCTACACGTGTTTTTAGAAGAAAACATGGTTATGGGAATTTAAAGTTAGAAAATAAACAATTTATTTTCATAAATTATAAAAATGATTTGTTTGAAATTTCGATAATTATAAAACCATGTTTTCGATTGAATGCACGAAAAAGTGTGCATGTGTTTTACGGTGAAAAAAGGACAGTTTTGCCCTTCTATATTTTCAGTAATGATTTATAAATTGTTTTCACTGTATGGAAAATATGATTTATACCATTATGAAATATTTTGAGAAATGTTATTTTAATTTAATTATTTCATAAAGGTGATGATTTATTACATATGAGCCTTATGGATATTTGTGAAATATTTTGATTTCCTGTATTTAAAATCCATAAAGGCTATGGTACGGCTTATACTGTTTTGAGACTTAGGTCCCGAGCTTCATGCATCACATATACTGTTACTGTCACGTGGCTGATTGACCAGCTAGTCATCAGCGTCTAGGATTGTCGCCTAGCAAGCGTACACCGAGGACATATTATAGATTATGGCCATAGATCTCATTACTGTTACTATGTCCCTAGTGGACGAGAAAGCATGATTTACTTGTAGGGTGTTGCCTAGTCTCACTTATTACTTACTACTTACTGTTTACTGTTTACTGAAAGGATTTACGGAATCCTATTTACTGTACTGTTTACTGTACTGAACTACTGTTTACTGTTTACTGTTACTGATGAAAGATCGAACCAAAATACTGTGTTACTGAACTGTACTGTTTACTGAAATGATAGCCATTGATTACTATTTTACTGAACTGAAAGCTACCATTTACTGTTTACTGAATCGAAAGCTACCTTATACTGTTTTCTGAACTGGTAGCTACTGTTTACTGTCTACTGATTGAACCGTATTGAATTACTGTTTTACTGAATATACTGTTTTACTGATGTACGATACGGTTACTGATTTGAAAAGAGAAATAAATGTTTATTCTAAAATAATAACATAAGAATTATTTCTAAGATAGAAATAATCGAAGTAATTATCCAATGATTGGATATTTACAAATCACTGTACTGTACTGTTTTTACTGTACTGAAGAGAAGAGAAGTAAACCACTATTTGTATTACTGAACTGCCATGTGTTTTAAAGTATATTGAAGTGAAAAGAGATAAGTGGTTTACTTTGTGGAAAAACGAAAATTATATCGTTTTGAAAACAATCGATTTAGTATTCTCTACAGTTGCTTCTAGGTTTCGGAACAAGCCAGGTATTTCAAAATACCTGCCTTACTCTATCTGGATCCCTAGCCGACTGTAGTATCCTTCCTACATGTGAGCCTAGAGCCAGCTAGGAAGATTTTAATGAAAAAGAAAAAAAATTATTTTCAGCATATAGATAGCTGAATATCAAGTGTAGCATATAACTCTCTTACTGAGCCGTGGTTTGCTCACTCCCCAATTTTAACATTTCAGGTTTTGATGATGGTGAGATCCAATATTTGTGGATTAGGGCAGCACATGATGGACAATGTGACAGACCGACTAAGATATATCAGGTACGATCATTTATTTTCTGTATTTAGACATGTCTACAGTACTACATATTTGTAAATAAGATAGGGGATGTGTATAATGTTAACAATATTTTATTAAATTGTTTAAAATCAAGTGTAAAGTGAAGTATCACAGACAGCCCAACCGGATAAATTGTGTAAAATAAGGTTTAAAAATATGGTAACGGGTCGTTACATGTCCAAACATATAAAATTAATGATTATACCTCCCGGATATGAGCTCGCTATCTCGAGATACTCAATGCACAGCCCACTATCCTCGGATGCAAATCAAGCAGTCGCTATATGAAATCTGTAGATGTTGAAATTAAGGGGTGAGCATACCACGGCTCAGTAAGAGAATTGTATGAAATTAAATATTTCGAAACCTATATGTTATAAAATTTATATATTTCCTATACAAATCATAATAAGTACAGTGCGGTATATAGCAAAACCATTTATTCCAAATCATTTCCATTTTCATGTAAACCATATGCATATACTTTTCATTTTATACCTCTTTTCATAATACATATCATTTTCATATCATCATGAAAACAGAGACTAAGGCATCCAATAATATTCATATCATGCAAGAAGTACTACTCCGTAGAGTAATAGAAATCATATTGGATCTATGGCCATAATCCTAGAATAGCCTTAGTTGGACACTGATCATGTGTCAACTAGGACTATATACATATCACGTGTCACATATTATATATTACATATCACATATCGGCATGATATGGTACCTAGCAGCCTCAAAAACAATATATCATGTTCATAAAACCTTTATGAAAATAATTAAAAGTAATTAATTCTCTAGTCATACCATAAAGGATTTCATGTAAATAATATAGTGAATATTCAAAAAATAATTTATGGAATATTCACTTAACACCATTTCATCATAAATTCCATTTCACTTGTAAAACATATAAGAGGAATTTGTATAAATTTCATTTCTATTGAAATTGTAACATGAATAATATTTTCGTAATATTTATATTCATGTTTCATGAATAAATAAAATTCCTCTTTACAAGGCTATGAATTTATAAAATTATGGAAATAAATATTTTCTAGTAATTCTAGAAAATATTATATATTTTAAATTTCCATCAACTCCATGCATTTCATATAAACATATTCTCATAGAACAATTTGCAAAATATTTAAGCTTCCGAAATATTATAAATTCACACACGTATTCCCTTACCTTGTTTCACCGTAGAAGATGCTTTGAGTTGCACCCCTATACCTCTTATGTTACCAAAATATAAACTGCAAAATAATAATTCAATGTAATCAATGTTCGGTATAAAATTCCTTCACTAGTCTAATTCTTATTTAAATTCTTCTTAAAGATTGCATGCCCTAATATCATTTTGCCATGCATAAGCCTTTTGGTTTATAACCATATCTCCTTGTTGTTATATCTACATTATTTTATATATAATTTTCAACCACTTTAATTGACTGATTTTCTTCTCTTTTTTCCTTGTAGATTTTTCGGCCTCTTTTTATCAGCCAATTTCTCTCATCTTTCATCCCATTCACGTCATCTTTCTTGTCCTTTCTTTTGGCCGAATGGCCTTGGTTAGATGTAGGTGTTTTCCCATTTAAAATATATATATATATATATATATATATATATATATATGTATAACCTATACTTCATGTTTTATTTTACTCATTCAACTAGGTCAACTTAACCTCTATTGGTCCTTTTCTTTTCTTCTATTTTTCTGCTACTTGATGTCTAAACCGAAAGTTCCCTTTCCTTGCCATTTTCCTGCCCACGTTGGCTGTATGTTAGTTAGGTAATTTATTCCTTCATAAAGCATATATAAATTAACTTCATAGGTACTTTATCATGCCATTTAATCAACCTAAACCTAACCCTCTCTTCCATTTCTTTTTCTTTATTTCTCTTCTCTCATTGCTGTCCACACCGAGACAGTATTCCTTTCTGTGTTTTTCCAGCCTACGTAAGTTCCCTTCCTATCTCCATATCGTGGCTATCCTTCAGTACCTCTTAGGTTATTAAAAATCTAGCATTCGCACATATAAAGTCAAGCAAAATCAACCTTTACTTCTCTCATTTGTTCCTTATTTCGGTTGTCTTCACCAGCCACGGTTTCCTTTTCCCACGTACAGCTTCATTTTTCTTCAGCCCATTTCAACTTCTATTTTATCTCTACAATACTGCCTTATATATAATATAATTTTAGGCTACTAATTTATACTATTTTCACACCTAAAGTCAGCAAAAAGGTCAGCCAAACCATCCAAATTTTCATCATTTTTGGCTGCACCATCAGCCATATACTTCATCTTTATTTTCGGTTGTACAAACACTAATTTATTTTCTTTCTTTCAGCCCTTTTTTGTTGACCGTAAGCACATCCTTTTCAGCCCTTTTTGTTGACCATAAGCACATCCTTCCTTTTCCCTGTTCCACGTGAATCTTACTTAAACTAAATCTTATGTTTGTTTTATTTCTTTTAAAGTTTCATGTCTGTTTTCGGTTTCATGGATAGCTTGCTTTCCATCTCCACGTGAATCATCATCAATAGCATATCTTATTTCTTTATTTCTAAACCCTCACAGCTAGCTAGGGTTCTCATATACATATATTTCTTTCAAAACAAATACTGTAAACATAAAAATCTTAATGTCTACAGCTAAAATTTAAGGAATAATAATTCAAAACTGCTGTTAAATCCTTACCTGTACCGAGCAGTAAGCTGTCCACGTAATTTTGTTTCTTGTTTGAGGTTTTTGATCTAGCTTCTTTGAGGGTTTTGGAAGCTTAATATCCAAGGTTTAATTTCCTTCAAAAGCTTGGTTTATTTGCTGAAAGTTATGAGTGATTCTACTATGCACAGAAGACTACATAGTTTGTAAGAAAACAGAGCAAGCTTTCGGTGATGGTGGCTGGAGATGAGGATCACGATGGAAAGAAAAATAAAGCAAAAGAAGATATGTTGGCTGGACTTTAGCAGCCTTCATTTAAAGTCCTCTTAATTACAAATTTATTCTTGTCTTTTTGTTATTTATTTTATTCTTCTTTTCTCTTATCTATTTATTTCTCCATGCCGCCACACTATATTCTGATTTTCCAAATCAGAATTTTCCAATATTAATTAAATTTCTTTTAATTTACTTATTTAATTATTTATTCCATTATTGGTAAATTTTGGCCAATCATTTAATTTACTCAAAATATTTCATTTGGAGTCTTAAATTTCTCCATAGTAAATTTTCTTTTTATTCCATCTTTTATGTAATATTTTCCATACTTATATTTTTCATCTAGGATTGAAATTTTCTTTGTGAAAGACACCATTCTTTTACATTTAATTTTGAAAAATATTATCAATAATTCCTTTATTGATAAATAAATCGGATAAATGTACATATACAGTACAAAATAACTGCGTCTCACAATTAAAGTTTGAAAATATATATAAAGGTTATTTAATTTTAAAGTATGTAAATATACATATATATATATATATACACTAGATATATTTTGTAATATACAATATATATTTTATATATAATATATATTGTACTAAAATATATATGAAGTAATATATGTATAGTATATGGTATATATTATATGTATAAAATATAGTTTATGGTATATAATATATAGTATATTACATACTAAAAAAGGGAAATAGAAAAGGAAACAAAAATAGAAAGGAAAGGAAAGAATCGGGAAGAATCCCGATTCTGTTCCCGAGTGGAAGCCGGCCACCGTCGGCCGGCCAAGTGAGGGAGAAAGGAGAGGAAGACAGCGCCGGCAGAAAGAGGAGAAGTCGGTGACCGACGAAAGGAAAAACGGAAAGAAAATGAAACAGAAACCGACGGAAGTCGGGAAGGAAAAGGAAAATGGAAAGTGGCGGTGCCGGCCGATTCGGCCACTGCCACTGCCACCGAAGCTTCACCGGAGGAAGAGGAAGAAGGAGGAGGCCACTGGCGAGGCAGAGGACGACGAAGGAAGGAGGAACGAGGAGGAGAAGAAACCAAACCAAAACCGAGTAGATCCGCCGTCGTGCTGCCGATCCAGGCCGAACGGAGACCACCAGTAGGTTCGCCGTGCCATCGGCCAACTGCGGAGCCACCGAACTATCGGAGAAGAATCGACGAGGAGGGGAAATGGCCGGTCTGGCCAAGGAAAAAAGAAAAGAAAAAGGAAAAAAGAGAAAGAAAAGGAAAAAGAGAAAGAAAAGAAAAAAAGAAAAGAAAAGAAAAAGAAAGAAAAGAAAAGAGGAAAAGAAGAAAGAGAGAGAAAAAGGAGAATTTTCGAGACTTCAAAAATTCAGAAATCTGAAAAAATCCTGGTAATTCGGTGAGGAATTCCAAAATTATTTCCTAGTAATTAATTTAAGTAAATTACGGAAAAAATTCTAATTTTTAGAATTTAATTTCCAAAAAATATCCTCAAGTACCAAGATGGTGGATCGGGAGAGGTGAACATGGGCGTGACGGTGGTGAGTCAGTCACCGACCCGAAACAGGTAAGGGATGCATGTGCAGCACTGTAAGGATATTCAGTCTGCATGTTTTTAATTATGAAATATTTTATGAAAATATTGTGATGATTCTTTGGTTGGAAATTTGTGATGATGTATTGGCTAGAATTATAAACTGTATTTTTTGTGCAGGAGGCTAGCCAATTGGCGCCGTTATACTGCTGAAAAATTATCGAAAATTACTGAAAATTTCTAGAAAATTTCATAAAATCATAATAAATGATTTTATCTCACGAGAAATGATTTTCAATCACGAAAATCGAGAAAATGAATATTTTTCATAAAAACATGAATAAAATGAAAGTGATTTTAAAATATTCATGTTTTCAAGAATGGTGATAATGAAATCACCGAAAATTCTCTTGATATGTAAATTACACGTAATACGAAATGAAAAATGAAAAGAAATAAAGTGAATATTTTTATATATATTTCTTAAATATTCAGTAAATGGTTTTATAACCTTTATGGTTTTAAATTATGAAATTATATATTTTTATAAATCCATAAAGGTTATTTTATGGTGAAAAATACGGTTTTGAGACTAGATGGCATCTTATCATGCTGATATGTGATATATGATATGTGACATGTAATATGTGATATGTGATATGTAGTCCCGGCCGACACCTGATCAGTGATCCACCGAGGACAATTATAGACTATGGCCATAGATCTGACATGATTATTTTATACCATTCGGTGTCTATAGCATGATATAAGTAACGACCCAGTGGACGGGTTGGGCGTGCCTCGGTCTCCATATATGAAAATGTTTTATATGATATATGACATGTAAAATGAATATGTTTTATATGATTTGAGAAGAAAATGACATGATTTATAGCATTTTCATAAAATGCTCATTTCGGTACTTTTTTAGTACTACAAGATGATTTTCATATGATATGTAATATGTATATGTAATATGTTTTCAAAAGGAAAGAGGAGAAAATAAATCTAATATTCTTATTTAAATTTTAAATTGAATATTAGATTTAAACGATTTATATGTTATATGAAAAAGATTTAAATAGCTTATTTTGCTATTTAAAGTACTGTACTAATTATGATTATACAGTAAAACATGAAATGAGGTTTAAATGAGAATGATGAGAATTTAACTAATATTCTTTTCAAAGAATATATGAATATTAGTCACTTTATTTAAATGCTTTATTTTATAAAAGCATTATTAAAAAAGAATATGAAAACGATATGGAATAAAAAGGAAAATGATTTAAATTTCAAACAAAATGATTACTCTCTACAGTTGCTTCTAGGTTCCGGGACAAGACAGGTATTTCAAAATACCTGCCTTACTCCATCCGGATCCCTAGCCGACTGTATTATCCTTCTTACATGTGTGCCTAGAGCCCCTATAGGAAAAATGCAAAAGTTTTTCAGCATATAGATAGCTGAATATCAAGTGAGGCATATAATTCCCTTATTAAGCCGTGGTTTGCTCACCCCTTAATTATAACATTTCAGGTTTTCGAGGACTAAGAGTCTGACATCTAAAGGACTTCGGCTGTGCATTTGGGGACGATGCAACGGCTTGATTTATTTAATAAGGTATGATCATTTATTTTCTGTATTTAGACTTATCTACAGTACTACTTCCTTATGAATTAAGATAGGGGATGTAATTCATATTATAATTATAAATGAAATTGTTTATATGTAAAAGAAAAGTAAAGTATCGCAGACAGCCCAACCAAATAAGATGTATAGAAAAAGGTGAAAAATAAGGTCACAGGCTATGACAGCTTGATTTATTTAATAAGGTATGATCATTTATTTTCTGTATTTAGACTTATCTACAGTACTACTTCCTTATGAATTAAGATAGGGGATGTAATTCATATTATAATTATATATGAAATTGTTTATATGTAAAAGAAAAGTAAAGTATCACAAACAGCCCAACCAAATAAGATGTATAGAAAAAGGTGAAAAATAGGGTGACAGGCTGTGACAGACTTACTACAGCTCCAATTGTAACAATCCGAGTGTACATTATTACACTATATTTACTCATATTTTACACATTTTTACCGGTTGGGCTATTTGTGATGCTTTTAACACGTGATCATTAATAGTAATAAATGGTAAACATTTATTTATTTAATAAATTCAGAATATGAAATTTAACAATATTCCTTATACTTTACATCCCTTATTTCTCTTTTACAATAACGTAGTACATTATACAAGTGTTTGAATATATAAGAGAAGTGATTGTACCTTTAAATTCCGATGCTCTTTGTCCTAGTGGCTACTTACAGCTATATTTGTTCGAGGAAGCCATCATATAATCCTCATAATCCTCGTAATTAATCTGGAAAATTTGAAAGTAAAGGGGTGAATGAACCATATGCTCAGTAAATGAGTCGTATACTGCTTAATATAATAAAAACTATATGCCGTAAAACATTTATTTCCTAGTCGTATACTAAGTACAGTGAGGAAGGATACTATAATCGGCCAGGAAATCCAGATGGAGCATGGAAAGTATTTTGAAATACCTGTCTTGTCCCGGAAGCCCAGAGCAACTATAGAGAGTAATAAATAAATTGTTTTATTTCAAAACAATTTCCTTCTCTTTTCTCATAATTATAAAGATGGTATAAACCATTTTATTATATCACTTCAATACACCAATTTCAAAACACGTGACAGTACAGTGATATAACAGTAGTTACAATAAACAGTCTTTTCAGTATAGTAGCTTATAAATATCCAAACTATTGGATAATAGTTCAGTAATTATTTCTATTTAAGAAATAATTTTCAAAGTTTTCTTTCTCAATAACAGTAATTTCCTTTCAGTTCAGTAAACAATATTCTGTACAATTCAGTTCAGTAAACAAAAATCAGTAGGTTTCATTTCAGTAAACAATAAACAGTAGCTTTCAGTTCAATAAACAGAAATCAGTAAGTTTCAATTCAATAAACCGTAAACAGTAGCTTTCAGTTCAGTAAACAGTAATCAATAGCTACCAGTTTAGTAAAGCACTAAACAGTGAATCACAGTCAATAGTAATAAACAGTAGTTCACAGTTTCAATAAGCATAAATCAGTGATTCATAGTGCTATATCAATAAACAGTAAGTTGAGACTAGGCATCACGCTACATAGTATCATGCTATAATCGTCCACTAGGGACACAGTATCATCCACTAGGGGACACAGTACAGTAACAGTTTAGATCTATGGCCATAATCTCTAGTTGGTCCTTAGTGTACACTTGTCAGATAACTCCAGGACCGCTGATGACTGGCGGGTCAATCAGCTACGTGAACAGTAACAGTATAACAGTAAAGCATGAATCTCGAGGCCTAAAGTCTCAAAATCAAATTATTTCTCAAAAATACCTTTAAGGAACATTTTGTAAATCTCATCATTTATTTAAAGAATTATTTTCCAAAAAGGTATTTTATTCCCCATTTTCACATACAGTAAATCCATTAGTAAATATTCATGTATCAAGTGAGAAAGTAAATAAATATTCAATTTGAATATTTAATATCATATAAAATAAAACAAATTCTCACTTTAATAAAAATATAAAACATGAATATTTAATTTCTCACAACTTTCTCAAAATTTCCAATTTATGGAAAATTGGTGGAAATTATATTTAAATTTCCAATTTAAATCATTTCATGTTTCTAAAATATTTTATGATATTTTAGAATATTTTTGGAAGTTTTCCGACAGCATAACGGCTGCGGATTCCTAACCTCTTGCACACAATTTACAGTTTATAAACCAGCTTATCAACCATAATTTTGCATGTTTTCAAACCAAATCATGCATCCAATATTCTCATAAAAATTAGCTTAAGAAAACATGCAATTCATTATATCACTACAACTCACACACTCCCCCCTTACCAGTCTTCTGAAGCTAAGTTTCCTGGTTACATTTATCGAATTCCGTCAACTTAGGCTGCAAAATAATTTTATCAAAATTTATTAATATTTTTCCTTTTAATTTTAAGCCACTAGTATTCATAAAATGCAGCCACTAATGTCATAATATATGCACAACCAGTATGATTTATACTGGTGCTAAAACTCAGCTTTTTCATATTAGCTTCTTTTTCGGTTCTAATTTCATAAAAAATTCTCTTTCAATTTCTATAGTCCTTTTCTACTATTTATCATAAAAATTCAGCATATTTCATACTTAAACAAAGTCATGGCCGAACCTTCTTATGGCCATTTCTTGACTTTTAATCCTTTCTTCTCAATTATTGTTTTCAATTGATAAAGGCTTGTCCACGTGAGCCTTCTTTGACATATTCTTGCATGGAGCCTCAATTTTCCTATTTACTCTAGTCCAAACCGAAACCCCCTCTTCCATTACCAAATTTTGATTCCTCATTATTCTATGGTTCCAAGCTTTTTATTCAACTTATTTATATTCCATCAATTATTTCTCATCATTTTCTTACAATTTCCAACCCATTTTCTTTGTTGTTCTCACTTATATCACAACCCCTTTCTTTTTCTAATTTCATACTCTAAATGGATGTAACATCCCGAGTCCACAGTATAGCATAACATTTACTTATAAATGTCACTTTTCCACTGGTTGGGCTATCTGTGATGCTTAACAACCCGTAACCCTTTAACAATTATATAGTACTTCCATTCTTTGTATTATAATAGAATTAAGAATATTACATTTTATTTGTTGAGATTATTTACATTCCCTCTTACTCAAAGTAGTACTGTACAATTTTACTGAATATATAAAAGAATATGAAGTACCTTCGATATCGAATATCTGCTGACTCTAGCCGTCGATAATCTCTGGAAGGTAATTCTCCTAGTCCAAAATCAACAATCTGTGGAGTGGAAAATAAGGGGTGAGCGACAACGTGCTCAGTAAAGAAGGTGTATGCTGCTTTATAAATCAAAATAAAACTACATGCCACAACACATTTATTTTCTCCAACAACATACCCAGTAGGAAAACAGTGGATATAGTAACAGTCTTTAATATTCAAATCACTGGCTAAACAGTTTACAATATAGCATGGTAAACAGTAGACAGGATTCAGTAAATCCTTTCAGTAAACAAAAATCAGTAGATTGAGAGTAGGCACCACCTTACACATAAATCATGCTAACGTCGTTCCCCCAGGAACACAAGTCGTTCGCTTTGGGGTGCACCCGTGGGCCATCACCCCTCACGGCTTTCTCGGAGAGTGCCCTTAGGCCAAACTCCAATTCGCGTTCCCACTGGAACACAATTAGATCTATGGCCATAATCTATAGGTGGTCCTCGGGTACACTTGCCAGGTGACCTCGAGACCTTTGATGACTTGTCAGGTCAATCAGTCACATGAATAGTAGCGCATGAAACTCGGGGCCTAAAGTTTCAAAAATCAATTTATATCTCATAAAGAACCTTTAAGGAATATTTCACATATTTCATCATTTCTTTAAAATGATTGTTTTCCAAAAAGGTATTATGTTTTCTGTTTACAAAACACAGTAAAAATAGCCAGTTATTTCACCAATTTTCGTGTGAGAAAAACATAAGTTAAACCGGCTTGCCCATGGTCAGCTCGCCTATTACGGTGAACTAATGTTCGCCTACCAACATTCGCATTTGAGCTTGACTAGTGTTCACCTGCTATATTGGATTACACGACAGAGTTGACTAGGGAATTGTCCATAAAAATATTCGCCCGAATGCTGAAATATAACTTAATGGTTCGGGGTCGCCATAAGATTATTAGGGATCGCCCATAAACACTAATCTTTCAAAACCAAGGGGTCGTCCACTTTTGGCTCGCCTGAAATATCACAAAGGGGTCGCCTATCTTTGGCTCGCCAGGATTTTATTAAAACAGGGGTCGCCTTTCTTTGGCTCGCCTAGAAAACAACATAGGGGTCGGCTTTATAGCTCACCCAAATCATGGTATGTGAAAACAGTTTATCAAACCAATGCATGTTTCAAACCAAATCATTTTCTCAATATTTTCATAAAATTTAACTCCACAAAACATGCATTCACTTCACACACATCTCCCTTACCTGGTCTTACGAAGCCTAGCTTCCCGATCGCCTTTATCAATTCTCAATTCCCGGCTGCAAAATAAAATTATCAAGACTATCAATATATTCTGTTCGAATCTTTCCAACACTTTGGCGAGACTTGAGGCTAATCCTCTAGCTCGCCTAATATAACTCGCCATTCATATTTTGGCTTATGCGTCGGAGATCGCCCACAATTCAACTCGCCATGCCTATGCATGTGAGTTCACCATACACTGCTTTTTATTCAGAGGTGGGCTCGCCTATGAATTAAACTAGCATGTGGTGGCCTCGCCCACTATACCACGCTCCATATTATTTAGCTCGCCCATAATAGCTGAGCTCGCCTATTTTTCATCTTCTCATGCCAACCGAATCTTCCTTGTCATTAGCTTGATTTTGATTCTATTTCCACATTCAATAAAGAGTACTTAAAAACCATGCTATATCCATGATTATCCTATTTTAAATCATAGATATCTACCATGGAATATTAAGAAAACTATAAGGATTTACTAGCTTACCTTAACCGAATTTCTCAACAGTAGAGCAGTATAGTGTTCTGGTCCCACGTCAGTCCCCTTCTCTCATTGTTTTTAAGTGGTCTTGAGATGAAAGGGAAATTTAACAAAGAGGGTTAGGTAGTTAGCTAGCTAGGGAAATGAATTTTCTACTAGGACTCCTTGGAAAACAAGAGCAAAGCAGTCAACTTCCAGCTACAATATCAAGGTTGGCGTACAGCAGAATGGATCGAGAGAAATAGGGAAATTGTTGGAGTATATAATCCCATAATTCCTCTTTATATTCATGTTACTCAATACCCCTTTGCTGCATGTTCCCCTTAGCTTCTTCCCTCATCAATTCTCTTGTCTTGTAGTGTGTTAATGCATGAAGAAAATCATCCCATAAGAAATCGGCTGGTTCCCTTTTGTTTTCCTACACGTTATTGACTTGGTTGGTTTACCATTTGATGGCTACTTCAGCCAATAAAGTCCACCATTCCTCCAATCAACAATTCCCTTCATGTAATCACCGATTATGACTTTTATAACATGCACAAAATTCCCTTTCAGCTTGCATTAAGCCGTATGGCACCTTACAAGAGCATGGTTATATGGGATCCATGTGCTGCACCTTTTTCTTATCTTCCTCATCACTTCATGTCTTATTTAGCTTTAATAACATGAAGAAAACTGTAGCACATGGAACGGCTATGGGGGGCAAATTTCTGCACGTTTTTGACTATTTCTCCCCTCTTTTGTAGACTTCAATCCATAAAGAAATGTTCCCTTGTTGACTTTGTTAACCCTTCTTCCTTAAGCATCTCTTATATTGTCTTTATGCTATTAAATTCTTAATCTTCCAAACTTAACAAAAATGGGGAAAAGACGTGTATTAGCAGCAAAGGTATTATTCTTTGCGTGCTGTCCATAACTCCTTGACTTTTCTTACCACCTCAATACCATTTCAACCAATCACCATTAATCTCATGTGAAACCATTTAATTTATCATCTTTGGAATATTATTTACCTAGAATGTTATCTTGAAAATTTTGCTCTTTATAACCAACTATAACCGATTGGTCTTGCATAAGAAGGAAGTGGCGTGAACTCCACTTTGCATCCACCTTTCTTGACTTCTCTTCACCCTTCTTTTTCCTACTTCAACCAATAAGGTTTCTTTCCTTGTGTAACATTTACTTAACTTTCTTTCTAACATTACTTATATTGGATTTTATATTATAACTTTGTTTGTTTTCACATTTGCTAGGGGAATAACAGAACACTACATGCAGCCATGTAGTGGCGTGATTCACCATTTCTTGTTGCACTTTGGTGCTTGTTTTTCTTTCCTTTGCACTTGCATCCAATAGTATTTAGTCAATATTCCACGTACTAAATTTTCTCTCCATTTAAGTCTTAGTTTGGCTTTAATATAATTTCTTTTATCCATGAACTTCATTTTATTTCCTTTGCATTCTTTCCAACCGAATGCTTTCTAAGCATCTCTTAAATTCTCATTTTAATTCATATACTCCATATTGTAAATTAAAATTCCAAAATTCCATAATGTAAAGTGGAATTTCATATTAAATATTTACTTAATTCCACTAAGTAATTTATTTCGGTTATCCGTCATTTACAATATGCTATACAGTATAATGAAATCGGGTCTCACAATGGATTCAACTAAAAACAATGCTATATCTATGTTTATTATGTAGTAAAACATAGAAATATACCATTGGATATGAAGAAAACCATGAGAATCCAATTTGCTTACCTTGACCGAAGGACTTCTCTCAAAATAGAACACTTTTCTGTCTCATTTCAGCCTCTCTTCTTGGTTCTTAGCTAGTTTAAATGATGGAGGAAGGTTGGTAGAATTTTCCTGAATTTTCCTTAAGTAAAATGGATGCAAAACAGAATAAAATTTGCAACCAACACAGCTCCTCTCATGGACAGTAGGGGAATCGGTGATGAAGAAATAAAATTGTTGAAGTTTTGTTCTCTTTAAGTCTTCTTTTTATTCAAAGTATCCAATAGGAAGTTGCCACCTTTCTTACTTATCCTATTTCCTCATCATTTCCTTGTTTTATTATGCATTTAAGACATGAAGAAACTACAGCAAAAGAAATCGAATGAAGTCATTTTTTTCTTACACGTTATTGACTTGTTTCCATCATCTTTTCGATAGGCTTTAACCAATAAAATTAATCCATGTTAAATATTGCACTTTTCTTCTTTTAAGTATCAATTATGTGGCATTTTATACAATAAAATTTTAGTTCACTCTCCTTTAAGTGAATCCAGCTGAGCAATCAAGACAGCAGCAAAGCAAGTGGCGTGAAAGCCACTATGCTGATCGGTTTTGACCAGTTCCATCTCCTTTTTGAAAGCTTCATCCAATGAAAATTATTCACATGTAAATTTGTTAACTCCTCTTCCTTTAAATATTATTTATTTTGCCTTTTATTCTATGAAAATTATGGTTACAATTCCTCTAAAAATTGCCAGCTGAGCAACGTACCATGGTAGCAAGAAAATGGCATGCTGTTCCATTTTTCTTGGCTGCATGTTTCTTTATTCATTTTGCCTCCTTTGATGCATATTTCAACCAATAATTTTCAGCCATATATCCACTTAATAAATCCCTCTTTATCTATCCTCATCTATCACATTTTACACTATAAAATTTTGCATTTCAATGGCCTTTAAATGGATGGAACCGTGTGGCATAACAACAGCAAAAAATGGCATGGAGTCCAATTTGGCTGCACAATTTTTGGCTCCTTTCACCCTTTTCTCGTGTGTTCCAACCAATAGGAATTTACCATACTTTCCAATATAAATTCTCTGCCATTTAATTACCATTTATTTGTATTTTATGCCATCAAAATGGAATTTAAATCTATAAATTTCAGATTTGCTTCTTTATTTATTTCTATGCCACCACTTCCTCATTTAATATTTATTCCACCTCTTATACACCAAATTATAAATTATAAATCCAATAATTCCAAATTTCTAAGTGGAAATCCAATTTAAATATTTATTTAATTTCACTAATTAATTTATTTCCACTGTCAAGGATTTACGAAAATATGGTGTACAGTACTATAAAATCGGGTCTCACACCAGTACTTGCCCTGCCTAGCAGATTTGGTGAATTTTTGGTGTATATAGATGCCTCTGCACAGGGATTAGGGTGCATCTTAATGCAAAAATGGTTGGGTTTTTGCATATGGTTCTAGGTAGCTTAAGGAGAGTGAAAAGAACTACTCGACCCATGATTTGGAGCTAGTCGCCATGGTGTTTGCATTGAAGATTTGGCTGCATTACCTCTACGATGAAACGTTTCATATTTATATAGACTATAAGAGTCTAAAATACATGTTCTCATAGTGTGAGCTTAACATGAGATAGCAGAGAAGGGTGGAATTGTTAAAGGATTACGATTGTGAGATTTTGTACCACCCGAGGAAAGCGAACATGGTGGCAA
Organism: Heritiera littoralis; assembly: GCA_031772115.1. Classification (NCBI taxonomy): domain Eukaryota; kingdom Viridiplantae; phylum Streptophyta; class Magnoliopsida; order Malvales; family Malvaceae; genus Heritiera; species Heritiera littoralis. The sequence goes on along the minus strand of JAPDPK010000172.1, from coordinate 797,617 downwards.
ACGCTTTGAGCAAGAAGCATGTAGCTATGGTGTCTTATATGATTGTTAGGGAGCACGAGTTATTGGAGCAGTTCTCCAACCTCAATATTAATGTGGTTTCCTCTAAGAGTTATGGATTTACGACTGGTTTCAAAATTGAGCCGAACTTGATGGGACAGATGAAGGATGCTCAGAGGACAGATGATTATTGTATAGCTATTGCCAGTCAGACACAGATGGGAATGTAGTCAGATTTTGAGATTGGCACCGACGGGATTCTGAGGTTTAGAGGCAAAATCGGTGTTCCCGATAATCAATAGCTCAGAGATCTGATCTTGACAGAAGCCCATACCTCCAGGAACACTCTATATTCGAGCAGTACTAAGATGTACACGAATTTACGGAAGGTATATTGGTGGCCGAAGATGAAGAGAGACATCGCGGAGTTTGTGGCCAGATGTCTCACTTGCCAGCAGTTAAAATCGAGCATCAAAAGCATGCAGGTTTATTGCAACCTCTACCTATTCCTACTTAGAAATGTGTGATAACCAAAAATTTTTCCATTTTTGTAAATATAGATACTGTAAATTTAATTTCTGAGATAAAAAGATAAAGAAGAATAAATGAATAAATTTGTTATGAGATCAAATATTTGAATTATAATATTTGATCCATTGATAATTGGAAAATTAATATTTAAGAAGTTTATTTTGGTATTAAGGGATTTAAAATTTGAAGAAATAAAAATATGTGAATGTATATACTTATATGTATATTAATATATATAAGTACAAATAAACAAATATATATATATATATATATATATATATATATTAAAGCAATAAATAGTATTTTTGAAGTAAACTGTATATATTAATAAAGAATAAAATAGGAAAATATGTGTTATAAGTATTTATATATATATATAGAGCAAATATAAATTATATATATAATTTGATATGTCTAAACTCTCTCTCTCTCTCTCTATATATATATATATAATAAGTATAGATTTTTAAAAATATATAAATAATATATATTACATATATATAAAATTATAAATATTAAATATATATATATGTAAAACAAAAAAAAAAGAAAGAAAAGAAAAGAAATGGGAATCGGGATACAAACCCGATTGCTTTTCCCAAATGAAGCTGACATCATCGACCAGAAGAAAGGGAAGGGAAGGAGAGAGGGGCGAGGGCTGTCATCGGTTGATGAGAAGAGAAGAAGGCTACCGACGATAGCAATAAGAGGAAGGGAAGAAGCGAATCAAAAGAAGGAAAGAGGAAAGAAAAAGAAAAAGAAAGGAGAAAAAGGAAAGAGAATAGTCGGTGGTCGGTCAGAGCAGCTAGAGACAGATTCGGTGAGGATGGATCTGGTCGAAACAAGAAGGAAAATGTGGAGGTCAGCGATAAAAAAAAAAGAGAGAAGAGAAGAGACGCAGCAGCTCACGCCAGCGCCACACTGCCTTCCGCTACCGCCGATTTGAAGAGAGAGTAAGGAGGATAGCCATGTCGCGCCTCTAGCTGCTACAGGAGTGGCTGAACTGGCGGTGGTAAGGAGAGGAAGCTGCTGAACCGGGTTTGAATCGGTTCAGCAGAGAGAAAAAAAAAGAAAAAGAAGAAAACAGAACAAAAAAAAATAAATGGTAAGAAAATTAATTATTATTATTATTTTGTTAAATAATTTTGTAAACTTTTAAGTGGAAATGTGCATTTAAACTTGTAGAAGTTGTACAAAAGTGGTTGAAGTTGATTGAGCTTGGGAGAATTAAATTGCCAGTATAAATGCGAGGTAAGATATTAATATAGAAAAGTTGTAGGCTCATACAATGTTAGCTGATAGAATTGAAATTGAAAAATTGAGTTTTGAAATGGTTTTGAGGATGAGATTAAATAAGATTTTGCGATGATGATGTTGATGTAATTGAGGTTTTCCAAGATAAATTTCAAACTAATTATAGGTTGATTTGATTAAGATTTTGGAATGGTTGGTGAATTGGATACTATAATGTGTAAAATCAATTGCCTTGGGAATATAAAACTGTGTTTTTGTGCAGGAGGGTTAGGACAATTATAGTCGTATGCTGCCAAAATTTTTATAAAAATCATCGATAGAAAATAATTGCTTATCATGTGACAAGTTTAAAAATAAGTGTATAGTAGTGAGATGATAAATTGGTAGTAAACGGTAAAATTGGCCAAAACTTAGAGGCAGTTGAATTAATATTGTGGTAAAATGCTTTGCAGCCGAGAGAAGTGGATTATGCACAAGGATTATTGAGAAAGTCGCTAACACTGAAAGGTAAGGGATGAGTGTGTAGGCCGTAGGGATATATCGAATGCATGATTTTGATGAGTATAATTTTATGAAATTATTTGGCGTTGAATTGCCTTTGAAAATCATGCCAACCTGTGGTTTACGGCTAGTTTTATATATTGTACTTTAAGTGCAAAGGGTTAAGGAAACGCAATTGTTATGTTTCCAAAAAATTATTGAAGTTACTTTAAAATAGCATGAAATATTTTAGATGCATAATTTGAGTGAATTATGAATTTTGGAATTTATTTCCATCAATTTTCTATAAGTTAGAATTTTAATGAAAAAATATAAATTAAATATTCATGTTGTGAAATTTTATTAAAGTGAGATTAGAAAAATGTTCTTCAAAGAAATTTATATTAAAGATGAACTTTTATAAATTTTCTCACCAAAACATGAATATTTTAATTACTACTTTTACTGTACTGGTGAATAAGAATTTAATACCTTTTGGAATCTTTATTAAATTAAATGATAATTTTTATTTAAATTCCTTAATATACTGAGATTAAATGATTTTGAGACTTTAGGCCCCAATTTCATGCTCATTGTTACTGTACTGTGACGTAGCTGATTGATCCGCCAAATCATCAGCAATCCCGAAGTCACCTGGCAAGTGCACATCGAGGACGCCTTATAGACTATGGCCATAGATCTTACTGTTTACTGTTAGTGTGTCCCTACGGGGATTATAGCATGATATATCGAGGGCGATGCCTAGTTGTCTCCACTTATTATTTACTGATATTGCACTGTGAATCATTGAATTCTATTTTACTAAAACTGTGAACTATTGTTTATTACTCCTAAATTACTACTGAACTGTGATTCAGTTTTAAGTGCTTTATCGAACTGAGAACTACAGTTACTGTTTTACTAAACTACTTTTACGGTTACTGAACTGAGAACTACTATTAACCGTTTTACTGAGCTACTGTTTACTGTCTACTGAATCATTACTGTTTACTGAATCGAAAGAGTTTTATGGAAATTATTAATGGCTATAAAAGTTTACTATACTATGAAACTCAAGTGTTTACCATACCGTACTATTTTTATGCTGTATATTGAACTATTACTATATCAATACCGAACTGCTTTACTGTTAATGTAAAGAAAACTACATTGAACTGTTACTAAAGTGTTTTAAAAATTTAAAATGTTCCAAAATGAACATTTTACTGCTCTAAACCTATAAGGTTTACTAAAACTTTTTATCGTTTACCGAACTGGATTTTACTGAATATTGTTTTACTGTACTGTACTGAGGAATACTGTTTATCGAATTGTATACTACTAATTACTATTTACTAAACTGTATTGAAAACTACTGTTTGATGGAAAAGAATATTAAGAAAATTATTTCTAAAATTTAGAAATAATTACTAAATTGTTTATCCACTGATTTACTGGATAATTATGACATATTGTATTGAAATGACTGTATACTGTTTTTACAGTTTTTCACCTATGGCTCACTGTACTGCTTTACTTGTGATAACCATAAATTTTCCATTTAATTGGAAATCACTAATATTGGAAATTTAATGAAATAAACAAATATAATATGACATTGGAATATCAGTGAAAATCCCAAAAATTGAGGAAGTGAAGGATCGGGAAATCCGAGTGAAGAAAATTAAATTGGAAATAAGAATAAGGTAGAAAGTATGGAAGAATAATAAAGAAAGGAAATTTAATTTGGATAAATGGAAATCCAAATTAAATAAGAAAATGAGAAATGAAAGAGAAATACATTTATATAATTATAAATTATATAAATGTATTTTTATATAAATACATATGTATTGAAGTACTATATAGTATATATTAATATACAGAGGTATATATAAATATATATACTATTGTATAAATTTAAATAGTACATATGTATTAAATATAACATTGTATGTATATAAAAGTATATACATATTTGAGAAATGTAAATATTAATTTACATTAAAGTTTGAAAATATATATAAAAGTTATTTAAATTTAAAATATATAAATATACATATATATACTAGATATATATTTTGTAATATACAATATATGTATTTCATATATATAATATATTGTATTATATTATATATGAAATAATATATGTATAATATATAGTATATATTATATGTATAAAATATATTATATACTATATACTATATTATATACTAAATATAGAAATAAGACAAAACAAAAGAAGAAAGTGAAACAAAAATGGAAAGGGAAGAAATCAGGAGGAACCCGATCCTCCCAGGTGAGGCTGACGACGGTGGAGCTGCCACCGTCGGCGAGGGAGAAAGGAGAAGGGTGAGTCGCCACCGGCCAGAGAAAGGAAAGAAGCTGCTAACGTTGGAAGAAAGGAAAGAAACAGAGGAAGCCGGTGGAAGCCGAGGAAGGAAAAAGAGGAAAAAGGGATCTAGCGGTGCCGGCCAAATTGGCCACCGCCACTGCTACCGAAGCTTCGTCGGAGGAAGAGGAAACGGTAGGAGGCCACCGGTGAGGCGGAGAACGGCGGAGGAGGGCCAACGAAGAGGTAGAAAGAGGCCGACCTAAACCGAGTCGATTCGTCGCCGTGCCGCCGATCAAGACTGAACAGAGGCCAGATCCAGCTTCGCCGTGGTGCTTGCCAGCTATGGAGCTATCGAACAGCCGGAGAACCGGTCGCCGGAGAAGAACCGGCGGTGAGGGGAGGTGACGGGTTCGGCTGGGAAAAGAAAAAGGAAAAAGAAAAAGAAAAAGAAAAAGAAAAGAAAAAAGGAAAAAGAAAAGAAAAGAGAAAAAGAAAGAAGAAAGAAAAAGAAGAAAGAGAAAGAGAAAGAGAAAAGGAATTCTGGGAATTTGGAATTTTGGGAATCCCGAAAATTCAGTGAGAAATACAGAAATTAATTTCGATTAATTAATTGAATAAATTATGGAAAAAATTCTAATTTTTAGAATTTTATTTCCAGAAATTCCTTGATGACCGAGACGACGGGATCGAGAGAGAGGTGAACACGGGCGCGACCTTTGAGAGGCAGTTGCCAACCCGAGACAGGTAAGGGAGACATGTGCCACCTGTAAGGATATTCGGCCACATGTTTTAAATTATGCATTTAATTTTTATAAATGCATTTGACAAAGATTGGTTGAAAATTGTGGTGATTTATCGGTTTGGAAATTTGTGATGATGTACCGAATGAAAATAAAAACTTTATTTTTCGTGCAAGAGGCTACCCAATCGACAGCCGTTATACTATCGAAAATTATTGGAAAAATTACCGAAAATCACTGAAAATCATAATAAATGATTTGATTTCACGAGAAACGATTTTCAGTCATGAAAATCGAGAAATCAAGTATTTTTCATAAAACATGAATATATGAAAGTTTAAATTTAAAATATTCATGTTTTCGAGAATGGTGAAAAAGGAAATCACCTAAAATTCACCCGGTAGGTGATATTTCACGTGAAACGAGATGAAAACTGAAAAAGACTGAAGTGAATATTTTATAAATATTTCTTAAATATTCACTTGATTTCATATAAAACCTTTATGGTTTTCATTATGAAAATAATTAATTACATAAATTCCATAAAGGTTAAGAAATGATGAGAAACTGTGATTTCGAGACTAGAGGTCTCTACACATGTTTTTAGAAGAAAACATGGTTACGGGATTTATAAATTTGGAAAATAGATATTTTATTTTTTCATAAATTATGAGATTATGTGAATTAAATTCCGATAATTTTAAAAACCATGTTTTGGATACAAAGCACGAAAAAGCGTGCGTATATGTTTTTACAGTGGAAAAAGACATAGTCACGAGATGTGTTTTCAGGGTGACTATTTTATAACTGTTTTCACCGTATGGAAACATGATTTATACCTTCATGAAATATTTTGAAAATGTTTATTTATTTTATAAATTTCATAAAGGTGATGATTTATACATTTGAGCCTTATGGATAATTGTGAAATGTTTTACACTACTGTGTTTAAAATCCATAAAGGCTATGGTATAGTTTTATACTGTTTTGAGACTTAGGCCCCGAGCTTCATGCATCACATATACTGTTACTGTCACGTGGCTGATTGACCAGCTAGTTATCAGCGTCCCGGATTGTCACCTAGCAAGTGTACACTGAGGACATATCATAGATCATGGCCATAGATCTCATTACTGTTACTGTGTCCCTAGTGGACGATGATAGCATGATTTACTTGTAGGGTGTTGCCTAGTCTCACTTACTGCTTACTGTTTACTGTTTACTGAAAGGATTTACGGAATCCTATTTACTGTTGTACTGGTTACTGTACTGTACTAGTTACTGTACTGAATTACTATATTGTTTACTGTTTACTGATGAAAAATCGTACCAAAACACTGTTTACGGAACTGTACTATATACTGAATGGTAGCCACTGATTACTGTTTTACTGGACTGAAAGCTACCATTTACTGTTTACTGAACTGAAAGCTACCGCATACTGTTTTCTGAATTGGTAGCTATTGTTTACTGTTTTATGACTGAACCGTATCAAGATACTGTTTTACTGAATATTACTGTTTTACTGAACTGTAAGATACGGTTTTACTGGATTGTAAGGTACTGAATTAATAAATAGTACCGAAAACTATTGTTTACTGATCCAACGGTTTTGGGTATTTATAAACCACTGTACTGTCACGTGTTTTAACTGTACTGACGAGAACAGAAGTAAACCATTATTTTACTACTGAACTATCACGTGTTTTAAAATATACCAAAGTGAAGAGAAATAAATGGTTTACTTTATGGAAACGAATATTTTATTGTTTCGAGAACAATTGATATAGTACTCTCTACAGTTGCTTCTAGGTTCCGAAACAAGTCAGGTATTTTAAAATACCTGCCTTACTCTATCTGGATCCCTAGCCGATTGTAGTATCCTGTGATAACCGTAAATTTTTCCATTTATTGGAAATTAGAAATATTGAAAATAAATATTAGAGAAATTAAATAAGAGGAAATAAATAAAATTTTGCGAGAAACGGGATATTGGTGAAAATCCCGAGAAATGAGGAAGTGATGAATAAGGAAATTCGTGTGAAGGAAATTAAATGAAAAAAAAAAAATAAAAAAAAAAATAAAAATAAAAATAAAAATAAAAATAAAATCGAAGTTATGGAAAATAAGGAAATGAGGAATTAAAATTGGATTAATGGAAATCCAAAATTAATAAAATAAAAATGCGTATATTATATATTTATATAATTAAATTAAATAAATATATTTACACATGTTTTTATATAAATACATATGTATGTATATGAATGTTAGTATATATTATGAAATAAAATATATACTATTTTGTCTTAAATAAAGACATGTGTATATTATAAAATGTAGTTATATAATTATAAATATATAGGTACAGATATATATATATATATATGAAATATATATATTATTATTTTAAATAAAAGTATATGAATATATAAGAAAAGTAAATGTTATTTTGTATTAAAGTTTATATGTATAAATATTTTATTATAGCATTTATATAATTTGTATATATAAATGTTATTTAAGTATATGAATATACATATATATATATATATATATATATATACTAGACATGTATTTTGTAATGTACAAGATATATTTTATATATAATAAATATTGTATAACATTATGTATGAAATAATGTATGTATAACATATAATATATATTATATGTATAAAATATATGGTATAATGTATAGTATATAGTATACTAAAAATGGAAAGAAGACAAAAACTAAAAGAGGAAATAAAACTAAAACAGAAAAGAAAGGAAGGATCGGGGGGAGAAATCCCGACCCTCCCCGGGCGTACCGCCGGTGGCGGAGGTGCCACCGCCGGTGAGGGAGAATGGAGAGGATGTCGTCGCCGGCCAAAGGAGAAGTCAAGGAAACCACCGGCGGCGGAAGAAAAAGAGAAACGGAGGCAGAAAACGCGGCGGAAGCCGCGGAAAGAGAAAATCGGATCTGGCGGTGCCGGCCGATCCAGGCGCCGCCACTACCACGAAGCTTCACCGGAGGAAGAGGAAGCTGATGGAGGCCACCGGAGACGCAATGGACGGCGGAGGAACGCCGGCGAAGAGGAAGAAGAAACCGAGGCAAAACCGCCTCGATCCGCCGCCGTGCCGTCGATTCGGGATGAACGGAGGTCAGATCAAAGCTCGCCGTGGCGCCGGCCAGCTGCTGAGCCATCGAGCCGCCGGAGAACCGGCCGTCGGCGAGGAACCGGCGAGGAAAGGCTTTGAACCGGTCTGACCGGGAAAGGAAGAAGAAAAAAAGAAAAGAAAAAGAAAAGAAAAAGGAAAAGAGAAAAAGAAAAAGAAAAAGAAAAAGAAAAAGAAAAAGAAAAAGAAAAGAAAGAAAGAAAAGAAAAAGAGGAAAAAGGAAGAAAAAGGAAGAAAAAGAGGAAAAAGGAGAATTTCGGGAATTCGGAAAATTCCCGAAAATTCGACAACCCGGGATTTTTACAAATTCGGTAAGAAATTTCCCGAGAATTTAGTTTCAGAAAAAATTAAATAAATTATGAAAAATTCTAAAAAATTAGAATTTTAATTCCAGAAATTATTTTCAGCAATCGGGATAAGGAATCGGGAGAAATGGAGTGCGGGCGCGATCGATAAGTGGAATTCGCCGACCCGGAAAAAGGTAAGGGATGCATGTGCAGCACTGTAAGGATACTCAGTCTGCATATTTTAAATTGAAATATTTATGCAAATATTTTATGAAAATTATTATGATGCATGATTTGCTGAAAATAATTTGGGAAGAAGTACTGGCTGAAAGATTTTAAACTGTATTTTTCCGTGCAGGAGGTTAGTAAATCGGCAGCCGTTATGCTGCCGAAAATTTTAGAAAAACTTTATAAAATCATATTAAATGATTTTATTTCCGAATTTCGATAGTAAATCACGAAACATGAGGAAATTTCTAAATTTCATAAAACATGAATATAATGAGATGGAACTTTAGAATATTCATGTATTCGAGAATGATGATAATGCAATCATCGAAAATTCTCGGAATAAATAAATTACACGAATTACGAGATGAAAGATGAAGTGAAATATAGTGAATATTCTTATGAATATTTTTATAAATACTCACTAAAGGATTTTAAACCTTATGGTTTTAAATTATGGAATTTTATATTTATATAAATTCCATATAAGTTTATTTTATGATGAAAATACGGTTTTGAGACTGGTTGGCATTCCTATCATGCTGATGCATGATATGTGACCTGTTTAGTCTCGGTCGACGCCTAAATCAGTGATCCACCGAGGACAATATAGGTTATGGGTATAGATTTGACCGGTGTATTCTCTTACCCTCCGAGGTTTATAGTATGATAAGACTGATGTCTATCTTAAACTCCATAAACGACTGGTGATATGTTAAAAAGGAAAGTATTTTACATAAGATGGAATATGCCAACCGGAAAATGTGATACATGATGGGTGACATGTGAAAAGAACATGTTTTATATAATATGATAAGAGAATCAATTGAATTATAGCAATTTTTACAAAATGCTCACTTAGGTACTAATTATAGTACCGTGAGATAATTCTCATAAGACATGAGATACAAACATGTAATATGTTTTCAAAAAGGAAGAAATGATAATTCTAATATTCTTTCTATGGTCTTAAATGGAATATGAGATCATAAGTACTACATGAGATCTGATAAGACAGTGGAAAGTACATATGGCGTAAAGGCCAAACCGAGCAGAGACTCGATGACTTTACCGTGTGAGCCACCTCTAGAATCCTTTGGGAACTAAGTGCTGCACGTGTTCTGATGTATTAGTAAAGGCCAAACCGAGCAGAGACTCGATGACTTTATCGTGTGAGCCACCTCTAGAATCCTTTGGGAACTAAGTGCTGCACGTGTTCTGATGTATTAGTAAAGGCCAAACCGAGCAGAGACTCGATGACTTTACCGTGTGAGCCACCTCTAGAATCCTTTGGGAACTAAGTGCTGCACGTGTTCTGATGTATTAGTAAAGGCCAAACCGAGCAGAGACTCGATGACTTTACCGTGTGAGCCACCTCTAGAATCCTTTGGGAACTAAGTGCTGCATGTGTTCTGATGTATTAGTAAAGGCCAAACCGAGCAGAGACTCGATGACTTTACCGTGTGAGCCACCTCTAGAATCCTTTGGGAACTAAGTGCTGCACGTGTTCTGATGTGTTAGTAAAGGTCTAAGTTCTGATGGGAATGCGACAAATGTCGAAAGATGAAATAGATCTTGTGCACATGACATATGATGTGTGTGATATAACGGATTTTGTTTATATATGCCACTCAAACATGTGCTACTTGAATGTTCGTCTCGTTCACACTTAATCATACTGATAAAAAGAATGATGCCTTGTGAACTTAAGAATGGAATAGACTTTAATAGCTTATTTTGCTTTTTAAAGGACGGCACTAATTAAGAGAGTACATTAAAACATGAAATGAATTTTAAAGAAATAAAATGATGATTTAACTAATATTCTTTTCAAGGATTATACGGATATTAATTATTCTATTTAAAGGCTTTATTTCGTAGAAGTATTATTTTGAAAAGAATATGAAAAAGGTTATGAAAGATTGAAAAGGAAAAGGATTTATTAATTCAAAACAAAAAGAAAAATTTTTTCTCTACAGTTGCTTCTAGGTTCCGTAACAAGTATGGTATTCTAAAATACCTACCTTACTCCATTCGGATTCCTAGCCGACTGTAGTATCTTTCCTACATGCGAGCCTAGAGCCCATAGGAAAAATGAAAAAGATTTTCAGCATATAGGAAGCTGAGTATCAAGTGAGGCATATAATTCTCTTACTGAGCCGTGGTTTTGCTCACCCCTTAATTTTCAACATTTCAGGTTTTGATGAATGTGAGTTCAGTGGATTGTAGATCCTGGTTGTACACGAAGGACAATGTGTCAGACCTACTTATTTGAGGTATGATCATTTATTCTCTGTATTTAGACACGTCAACAGTACTACTTATCTGCTTAGTTACGATAGGGGATGTGTATAATATAAACAATATTATGTAAAATTGTTTAACAGTCAGTACAAGTGAAGTATCGCAGACAGCCCAACCGGTTAAGTTGTGTATAAGAAGATGAAAAATGTGGTCACGGGTCGTGACAGATTTAATGGTATTAGAGCAATGGTTGGCCTGATGTCTGTGGATACTTTCGGAAGGAAAAGAGTTAAACATCCCCGGTAGTACTATGTCGTCTGAATACATAGAGAAAATAAATGATTGTAATTGGAGTAAAATGATTTAAAGGGAGTGAGAAAGTATAAACTGAGAATGTTAAGAAGAAAATAGGCTCAGAAATTACCGAATTATTGGTGATTCTTCTAGTCTAAATGAAGGCCTGTTCGGTAAGGAACAGAAATGGACTCGGTGAGGGCCCCACCAGTACTTTTCTGTCCGAACCTAACTGAGACCTGAAAGTGATGGTATAAAATAGGGGAATAAAATATCATCATTAAATAGACTTTAAGATCATCGATTGAGAGTAATTTGAAGAGAGAGAAAATTTTTAGCCAAAAATGACCAAAATACCCCTACCCCCAAAATTTTACCGGGAGTCAAAATAGATCACCAGAAGTTGGAATTGATCGATTTGACAGAGAAATTAATGTTATAAAGCTGAATTACAAGCAAATTAATCCCATTCTGGATTTTAGTGAACTTCTCTGTCGAAGATCGAATGAGATCTAACTTGCTGTTATAAGTATCAGAAAGGATACTATCAACACATAGATGATCAATTCATTGATTTGAATGTATATTGAGGAGATAGAAATAAATGTCGAAATGACGAAAATGCCCCTATATTGGGCGATGTTCGGAATAGTGTTAAAACCGAGCTGAATTGGAATCCATTGATAGTAATGGAATTATTAATGGCACAGAGGATGTCATATGAATATAACGATCCCTATTACTGATTCCACTAACACTTAGATTACGGACGCGAAAGAAAAACCCCGAGTGGACTGTGGGCCATAGGGGATAACCGTACGGTTGAGTGAGGCGGCCAGGGCCCCCACGAGTGGACTTTGGGCCATAGTGGTAAATCTGGGCTTTACATAAAACAATCCGTGGGACTAAGTGCCACGTCTGTGTGACGGGGGCCACCTCTAGAACCCAGAGCGGACAGTACGGATGAGTGGTGGGGCTCGGGCCCCTCCGGCTTGAGACCGGCAAATCCGAGGCATCACAATAAAACGTGTACAGGCGGACGGCGGACGGGCCGGGGCCTTATATGATGCGATCCAAAGAGTGTAGTGGAATGTCATTAGATGATTGACCCGGTTATTGACTGTAAGGGTCGAAAAATTTAGAGTGTATTGAATGGGATCGTTAAATACTATGAAAAGTGAAATGATTACAAGAATTGACTGATAAGGTGAAAAGTACAGATAATGAAATACATACTGGTGTGATTACTTATGGTTCTGTACGTTTTCATTACTTTGAGGTATCAAACAGATAATCGTACATAGAACCGACGTATCTTGGAATATGTGCTACAGAATGAGGTACTGTGTGGAGTACTGTGAATTAGAGGATAATTATAAGAACAGTCAAGTGATAAAAAGAAGATGACCGCTAACCTAAGTTCTTCAGGACCCTTGAGACAGAACTGTGATGGGCGACCCAATGGTGGGCGACCCGTAGTGGATCATGTGTCGTGAGATATAGGCGAACTATCTCATCGCCGACTCACTAGTAAGGATAAACTTGAGGCGAAAGGATCGCCTAGGGGATGCTCATCGATGGTCGATATGAACGGGCGAGGCCCTTATAAGTATCTCAACGGTAACACGAGTGTAAGGAGCTAGGTACGTAAGGGTGCCAAGGTTCAAACCTTGTGGAGAATATACTCGAGGGAACTAAGCCTGAATTCAGTAAATGGAAATGGTTTTAAAGTGAATAACTGAATTGAAACAGGTAGCTGTAAAGTGTGTTGAGAACCGTTGTACTTAATACAGCTTACCAGAATGAGATTCGTAACGCTGTAAAGCATGACAAGGTGATGAAATCAAGGTAGAATATGTATCAAAATGATTTGAGTATTGAATGTCTCTGCCTTGAAACTACATTGTAAAATGATAGGACACGATGATAAAGGTCCAACATGATAAAAGAAGTGTGGTTAAAGAAACTGTCGGATGAGAATCTCGATAAATTCCAAAGTAACATAGATTGAGAAATCAGGTTAATGTTGACTCGATCGTGAATATGAAATTTATTCTTAAGCTTGTATCGAAGAATATAAAAAAAAAATCCGACAAGCTTAAGAAAATAATTTTTGGAAAATGTTATGGATGATGAAATCCACTAGTATCGATGTAAAGGATGGAAATACAAATAATATGATTTGAGGATGAATTAAACGATGTATTTAATTTTTATTACACCCTAAAATTCTTATGAAGAACAGATAAATATTATATGGAAGTGATGCCTTAAATATGATTTAATCGGAGATATATGAGGAGCTTATAAGAGCAATCTATGTAAAAGGCATAATCAGATGAAAAGTTGAAGAACGATGGTCACAAGATGATAAGAAATGTATGATTAAAGAAAATATCAGATTTGATTTCCGATAGAACTTTCAGAGTTATATAAATTAGAGGAATCGAGATAACATTGACTCGATTTTAAATATGAAGTTAAATTCTAAGTTTATATCGGAGGATGTAGAAAGAATCCGAAAAGTTTAAGAAAATAACTCTGAAAATGGTGTGAATAATGAAATTCACGTGTAAAGGTCCGAATGACGAAAATACAGATAATTACAAATGGAGAATAATGGAATTATCTGTATAAGTGTAAATGAGAGAAATACAAATGATATTGAGTTGTAGATGAATTAAAAAGGATGTATTAATTTTCTATCATTGATGAAGTTCTGGTGAAGAACAAGTATTAATCTACGTGAAAATAGACGCTTTATTGATCTGATTAGAGATACGTGAGGAGTAAATAAGACTAGCTGCTGTATAAAGCGTCCTTGGATAAAAGATTGAAGGTTGTGTCCATAAGATGATGATTTGAACTCGAAGTGAATTTTACGAGTTCCTATTGAAGTTACAAGGGTAATGAGTTGCCTTGTAAAGTAGATAAGCCTAAAGAATGAGGCATCCTTACATGAGTAAATTGATGAAATACCGATAGAGTCTAAAGTATAAATGGAACATGAGCAGCATTGTGATATGATCCTTAAACTCTTAAAGATTGTGGAAATTGTGCTAAGATTTGCAACTAAAGATTTGGCTAGACAATACCTCCTCTTGAGATATAAGATCTCGAGACGACAGGATGACAGTGAACCTGTCTATGATATAAAGATATGATTGAGATACGAAAGTAATGAGTCTAGCTAAATACTATTGTCAGCCTATAAAAGAGTGATGAGACTAGCTGCTCTATAGATGAGATCTAATTAAAGAAATTAAAGTCGGCAGATGGCAAGTGTAAAGAAAAAAAAAGATGGTATGCAAGATTTTAAAAGATCTTAGCAGTATAGTACCATGCCAATTAAAAATATATATATGTATATATATATGAAGAGATAAATAGTGGAAATATGAAAACGAAAATGAAAGTGGAATAAGGAAATAAATTGCATGATGAGAAGGGAACATCAATATGAAACAGTCCCCGAAGTTAAGACTGGAATTGAATTGTGTTGGTTATCACATAACTGTGGCAAGATGTAAAATCAAAGCCAGAATTAATGAGTGAAAGTAATGATACCCCAAGGAGTAAGATAATTGATATGCTCACTGCCAGTATGTAAAGAGAAATGTTTGAATATATAGCCACCTCGAAATGATAGAAATGGTGGAATTGTATAGATAATGTGGTACTTAAATGGATAATTCGAGGATTCAATCACAGAATCTAAATTATGGAAAGAGTATATTCCTGTGTATATTCTAAAATTTAAATGATATTGAATATACCATAAGCGTAAGAGATATAATGACCATACTACATGGAAAGAGACATGGAGAGAAAATGATTGTCTCATGATCTATTACTGTAAGAGATAATTAACAGTAAAATTTGCAATGATATACAGCCTTGATGGAATAAGTGTGAAAATGAATATTGTGGACAATAAAGAGTCCAAAAGAGAAACGATGATATGGAAGTGATTAAATACTGATGATCTAAATAGAATCACTTTCCATTATCAGACTTTTAGATTCTCTAGTGCCTTAGTCGAAGTATAAGTGTTAAACGGTGTGAATGCGTATGTACAGTTTCCAGTAAGCCTTACATGTGATGGGAGTCTCTGTGTTGCCATATGCTAACGAGAGATAGCAAAAGGCTTTGAGATCCCAAGTGTATTGATAGCACCGCTCTATACTGATATATATTTATATATATGAGCGTGAGATGTAAATGCTCCATGTTATTGAGAGAGCGTGTGCATGAGATGTGAAAGCTACTGGGACACTTACATATAATTGATCTATATGAGTACATGATAGTACCATATTTTGTCGACTCGGCACTAAGTGAGAAGAATGGATGATAAACAGCATAGATCGGCTGTAATATGAAAAAGATTGAGTATGGACTCTTATATGAAAAGAATAAAAGAGAATAACTCCCGATTTAAGAAAAGAACTTACGGGAGTATAGACATATACGATGAAAGACAGCATGTAGTGGTCTAAAGCACTCTTGATGTTGAAAGTGTACTGACAGTATTACTTGGAGGATGAACTAGAGATCAGAAGTCTTAAGTATACGGCATATACCACCTTTGGACTTAAGTTAAATTCGGAGGACCGAATTTCTTAAGGTTGGGAGGATGTGATAACCGTAAATTTTTCCATTTATTGGAAATTAGAAATATTGAAAATAAATATTAGAGAAATTAAATAAGAGGAAATAAATAAAATTTTGCGAGAAACGGGATATTGGTGAAAATCCCGAGAAATGAGGAAGTGATGAATAAGGAAATTCGTGTGAAGGAAATTAAATGAAAAAAAAATAAAAAAAAAATAAAAATAAAAATAAAATCGAAGTTATGGAAAATAAGGAAATGAGGAATTAAAATTGGATTAATGGAAATCCAAAATTAATAAAATAAAAATGCGTATATTATATATTTATATAATTAAATTATATAAATATATTTACACATGTTTTTATATAAATACATATGTATGTATATGAATGTTAGTATATATTATGAAATAAAATATATACTATTTTGTCTTAAATAAAGACATGTGTATATTATAAAATGTAGTTATATAATTATAAATATATAGGTACAGATATATATATATATATATGAAATATATATATTATTATTTTAAATAAAAGTATATGAATATATAAGAAAAGTAAATCTTATTTTGTATTAAAGTTTATATGTATAAATATTTTATTATAGCATTTATATAATTTGTATATATAAATGTTATTTAAGTATATGAATATACATATATATATATATACTAGACATGTATTTTGTAATGTACAAGATATATTTTATATATAATAAATATTGTATAACATTATGTATGAAATAATGTATGTATAACATATAATATATATTATATGTATAAAATATATGGTATAATGTATAGTATATAGTATACTAAAAATGGAAAGAAGACAAAAACTAAAAGAGGAAATAAAACTAAAACAGAAAAGAAAGGAAGGATCGGGGGGAGAAATCCCGACCCTCCCCGGGCGTACCGCCGGTGGCGGAGGTGCCACCGCCGGTGAGGGAGAATGGAGAGGATGTCGTCGTCGGCCAAAGGAGAAGTCAAGGAAACCACCGGCGGCGGAAGAAAAAGAGAAACGGAGGAAGAAAACGCGGCGGAAGCCGCGGAAAGAGAAAATCGGATCTGGCGGTGCCGGTCGATCCAGGCGCCGCCACTACCACCGAAGCTTCACCGGAGGAAGAGGAAGCTGATGGAGGCCACCGGAGACGCAATGGACGGCGGAGGAACGCCGGCGAAGAGGAAGAAGAAACCGAGGCAAAACCGCCTCGATCCGCCGCCGTGCCGTCGATTCGGGATGAACGGAGGTCAGATCCAAGCTCGCCGTGGCGCCGGCCAGCTGCTGAGCCATCGAGCCGCCGGAGAACCGGCCGCCGGCGAGGAACCGGCGAGGAAAGGCTTTGAACCGGTCTGACCGGGAAAGGAAGAAGAAAAAAAGAAAAGAAAAAGAAAAGAAAAAGGAAAAGAGAAAAAGAAAAAGAAAAAGAAAAAGAAAAAGAAAAGAAAGAAAGAAAAGAAAAAGAGGAAAAAGGAAGAAAAAGGAAGAAAAAGAGGAAAAAGGAGAATTTCGGGAATTCGGAAAATTCCCGGAAATTCGACAACCCGGGATTTTTACAAATTCGGTAAGAAATTTCCCGAGAATTTAATTTCAGAAAAAATGAAATAAATTATGAAAAATTCTAAAAAATTAGAATTTTAATTCCAGAAATTATTTTCAGCAATCGGGATAAGGAATCGGGAGAAATGGAGTGCGGGCGCGATCGATAAGTGGAATTCGCCGACCCGGAAAAAGATAAGGGATGCATGTGCAGCACTGTAAGGATACTCAGTCTGCATATTTTAAATTGAAATATTTATGCAAATATTTTATGAAAATTATTATGATGCATGATTTGCTGAAAATAATTTGGGAAGAAGTACTGGCTGAAAGATTTTAAACTGTATTTTTCCGTGCAGGAGGTTAGTAAATCGGCAGCCGTTATGCTGCCGAAAATTTTAGAAAAACTTTATAAAATCATATTAAATGATTTTATTTCCGAATTTCGATAGTAAATCACGAAACATGAGGAAATTTCTAAATTTCATAAAACATGAATATAATGAGATGGAACTTTAGAATATTCATGTATTCGAGAATGATGATAATGCAATCATCGAAAATTCTCGGAATAAATAAATTACACGAATTACGAGATGAAAGATGAAGTGAAATATAGTGAATATTCTTATGAATATTTTTATAAATATTCACTAAAGGATTTTAAACCTTATGGTTTTAAATTATGGAATTTTATATTTATATAAATTCCATATAAGTTTATTTTATGATGAAAATACGGTTTTGAGACTGGTTGGCATTCCTATCATGCTGATGCATGATATGTGACCTGTTTAGTCTCGGTCGACGCCTAAATCAGTGATCCACCGAGGACAATATAGGTTATGGGTATAGATTTGACCGGTGTATTCTCTTACCCTCCGAGGTTTATAGTATGATAAGACTGATGTCTATCTTAAACTCCATAAACGACTGGTGATATGTTAAAAAGGAAAGTATTTTACATAAGATGGAATATGCCAACCGGAAAATGTGATACATGATGGGTGACATGTGAAAAGAACATGTTTTATATAATATGATAAGAGAATCAATTGAATTATAGCAATTTTTACAAAATGCTCACTTAGGTACTAATTATAGTACCGTGAGATAATTCTCATAAGACATGAGATACAAACATGTAATATGTTTTCAAAAAGGAAGAAATGATAATTCTAATATTCTTTCTATGGTCTTAAATGGAATATGAGATCATAAGTACTACATGAGATCTGATAAGACAGTGGAAAGTACATATGGCGTAAAGGCCAAACCGAGCAGAGACTCGATGACTTTACCGTGTGAGCCACCTCTAGAATCCTTTGGGAACTAAGTGTTGCACGTGTTCTGATGTATTAGTAAAGGCCAAACCGAGCAGAGACTCGATGACTTTACCGTGTGAGCCACCTCTAGAATCCTTTGGGAACTAAGTGCTGCACGTGTTCTGATGTATTAGTAAAGGCCAAACCGAGCAGAGACTCGATGACTTTACCGTGTGAGCCACCTCTAGAATCCTTTGAGAACTAAGTGCTGCACGTGTTCTGATGTATTAGTAAAGGCCAAACCGAGCAGAGACTCGATGACTTTACCGTGTGAGCCACCTCTAGAATCCTTTGGGAACTAAGTGCTGCACGTGTTCTGATGTATTAGTAAAGGCCAAACCGAGCAGAGACTCGATGACTTTACCGTGTGAGCCACCTCTAGAATCCTTTGGGAACTAAGTGCTGCATGTGTTCTGATGTATTAGTAAAGGCCAAACCGAGCAGAGACTCGATGACTTTACCGTGTGAGCCACCTCTAGAATCCTTTGGGAACTAAGTGCTGCACGTGTTCTGATGTGTTAGTAAAGGTCTAAGTTCTGATGGGAATGCGACAAATGTCGAAAGATGAAATAGATCTTGTGCACATGACATATGATGTGTGTGATATAACGGATTTTGTTTATATATGCCACTCAAACATGTGCTACTTGAATGTTCGTCTCGTTCACACTTAATCATACTGATAAAAAGAATGATGCCTTGTGAACTTAAGAATGGAATAGACTTTAATAGCTTATTTTGCTTTTTAAAGGACGGCACTAATTAAGAGAGTACATTAAAACATGAAATGAATTTTAAAGAAATAAAATGATGATTTAACTAATATTCTTTTCAAGGATTATACGGATATTAATTATTCTATTTAAAGGCTTTATTTCGTAGAAGTATTATTTTGAAAAGAATATGAAAAAGGTTATGAAAGATTGAAAAGGAAAAGGATTTATTAATTCAAAACAAAAAGAAAAATTTTTTCTCTACAGTTGCTTCTAGGTTCCGTAACAAGTATGGTATTCTAAAATACCTACCTTACTCCATTCGGATTCCTAGCCGACTGTAGTATCTTTCCTACATGCGAGCCTAGAGCCTATAGGAAAAATGAAAAAGATTTTCAGCATATAGGAAGCTGAGTATCAAGTGAGGCATATAATTCTCTTACTGAGCCGTGGTTTTGCTCACCCCTTAATTTTCAACATTTCAGGTTTTGATGAATGTGAGTTCAGTGGATTGTGGATCCTGGTTGTACACGAAGGACAATGTGTCAGACCGACTGATTATTTGAGGTATGATCATTTATTCTCTGTATTTAGACACGTCAACAATACTACTTATCTGCTTAGTTACGATAGGGGATGTGTATAATATAAACAATATTATGTAAAATTGTTTAACAGTCAGTACAAGTGAAGTATCGCAGACAGCCCAACCGGTTAAGTTGTGTATAAGAAGATGAAAAATGTGGTCACGGGTCGTGACATATCCTTTCTACATGTGAGCCTAGAGCCAGCTAGGAAGATTTTAAAGAAAATGAAAAATATTTTCAGCATAAAGGTAGCTGAATATCAAGTGTGACATATAACTCTCTTACTGAGCCGTGGTTTGCTCACTCCCCAATTTTAACATTTCAGGTTTTAGTGATAGTGAAATCCAATATTTGTGGATTACGGCTGTGCATTTGGGGACGATGCGACAGCTTGATTTATTACATGAGGTACGATCATTTATTTTCCGTATTTAGACTTATCTACAGTACTACTTTCTTGTGAATTAAGATAGGGGATGTATATCATATTAACAATGTTATATGAAATTGTTTAATAGTAAATGAAAAAGTGAAGTATCACGGACAGCCCAACCGGATAAGTTGTATAGAAATACGTGAAAACTATGGTAACAGACCGTTACATTACTGCTGAACTGTCACTTGTTTTGAACTGTTCCTAAAGTGATGAAAAGTAAATGATTTATTTCATTTATATTTATTGAGAAATGAGTATTAAATTATTATATCATAACGATTTATAAATTACTCCCGATAGTCGCTCTAGGTTTTTGAGACAAGACAGGTATTTCAAAATACCTTCCATGCTTTATCTGGATTTCCAGGCCGAGTATAGTATCCTTCCATGTATTGTGCCTAGTAAACCATTAGGAAAATAAAGCTTTTCAGCATATAGATTTCGTTATATCAGTCTTGCATACGATTCCTTTATTGAGCACGTTTCGCTCACCCCTTTATTTTCCAACTCCACAGGATATTTAAAGGGATAAAAAGAGGATATACATTAGAAGATCGATTGATATTTGGTTACCGAGGCTACTTGTGTCAAATTGGAAGGTATTTATACTTTCTTTTATACTTCATATAAATTGTACAGTACTACTTAAATTGTAAAGTAGAACCGGGGATGTAAAGAACAAGGAATATTGTAAGAATTTTCATATTCCAAATTTATAAAACAAATAAATGTTTACTATTTATTATTGTTATTGTTCAAGTGTTAAAGGCATCATGACAGTCCAACCGTCAAAAATGTGTAAAAATATGTTGACTACTATGTATTTGGACTGTTACATTTTTAATGATATTAGAGCAAGGTTGGCCTGATGTCTGTTGATGCCTTTAGAATAAAAGGTGTTGAAAATGGGTAACATCCCCTGTAATACTATATAATCTGAAAGTATAAAGGAAATAAGTACCTAGAAATTGAGATAAGTATTTAAAGTGGTGTGGAAATTTGCGAATTAAGGGTTACTAAAAAGGATTGTAACCTGATAATTTTAGATGAAATGGGTGATCTTATAATCTTAATGAAAGTCTGTTCGGTAAGGAACATAAAGGAACTCGGTAAGGGCCTTACCAGGACTTTTCTATTTGGATAGAATCAAGGCCTTACAATGATGATATTTGAGTGGAAAAGGATATCATCAGTTAATAGATCTTAAGATCACCTGTTAAATGTACCTTGAAGAGGGAGAAATAAACAGAGAAATGATGAATATGGCCCTATATTGAAATAATTCTTCCAAATCATAGTTGACTAAATTGATTTGGAACTGATTGATGGTGATAAAGTAACTGGTGGTATAAAGAATTGTTTACATGTATAATGGTCCCTACTACTAACCCCACCAATACTTGGACGAGTAATACTACCCGAAGTGTATATCGTGGGAAGTCGCATGGTGGTTGGCTTTGTTATTGATTTTTCAGGCCGAAAGTAAATCTGAACAAACGAGCTATTTGAATTGGGGATTATTCAATATTATAAAAAGTGATACACCTATTGAGAAAGTGATTTGTGTAATTGATGATTTAATATTAGTACTATTAATTCTGGTTCTATATATTCCTTCTGGTTCTTATGGAAATAAATCAGATATTTATAGAACCGAACTATTTGAGGAAATGTATACAAAATGATATACTGATTATAGTATAATAAGAGTTTGAAAAAGTGCGTAGAAGAATTGAAAATGACTGTACGAGAAAAAAGGATAACGGCTAACCTAAGTCTATTAAATGAATATGATTTCAAAGTAAATTACAGTAATGAATAGGTTAGCTGTGAAGTGGATTAGCTTATATTCTTATGCTTAATGCTTTATTTCTTACCATATTAAATGGTATACTATAAAATAAACATAAATAAGTAAATCAATGTGGAATATGTGTACAATGAATTGAAAGTTATATGTATGTGTTTTGAGGATATATATAGTGAAATGATTGGATGTAAAGATAAAACGTCTATAGTGGTATGAGATTATGATTTAAAATTTTCGGAGTAATATAAATTTGGGAGATTGATGTTCATAAGGTAGTATTCAGAACTCAGTATAACTTTTACGAGTTCTTTGAGGTCCTTATGAGATTAATGAAATGATTTGTGATATATGTGAATTCAATAAATGAAATATATCAATTGCATGCAGATAAATTCTAATGGCATGTAACCATGATGTGTGAATATAGTATTCAAATTGTTAAAAGATTTTAACAGTGGAAAGATAAAATGTATTAAGAAGATAAGTCATAAGATGATTAGGGAACACGATTTATAAGATAGTTCCCAAATCTAAGATTTGCATGTGATTTCCTCTGTCTATCATGTGGTTATGGCTAGATTTAAGATCGATGCCAACTTAACAGATAAACTTAGTTATACTCAAAGGAGTAAATAAATAAGTTACTGCCAATTATAAATGGATATATATATATAGTTGAATTGTGGAATTATATAAGTAGTGTGAAAACGGAATTGGTATTTTGATAATTTCAATTACAGAATTTGATTGTGAAAAGATTACATCCTCAAGTACATCTTACAATTAAATGATAATTACATATACCGTAAGAATAAGGAGTGTAATCGTAATACTATATGAAAGGAGATATGGGATAAAGAAATTCATCCGCCCTAATGTGTTTCTGTGAGAGCACTAGTGATATATATGTTTGAAAGAATAATGGTAGTTTACGAGTGTGTATTAACTATTGATTACCTAACAGAGTTAGTACCAAGAATAAAATATTTTCTGCCCAGGATTGATAATCTATTCGATCAGCTTAGGGCTATACAAGTGTTCTTTAAGATTAAATCAAAGCATCATCATTTAAAATTTGGGAAGTTGATGTCCTAAAGAAAGCATTTAGGACTCGGTACGACTATTATGAGTTCTTTATAATGCTTGTTGGATTTGAAAGTGTCACAACTCGTGACCCTATTTTTCATCTTATTCTACACATCTTATATGGTTGGGCTGTCTGCGATACTTTACTTTTATTTTTCATATAAACAATTTCATATTAAATTATAATATGAATTACATCCCCTATCTTAAATCATAAGGAAGTAGTACTGTAGATAAGTCTAAATACAGAAAATAAATGATCGTACCTTATGTAATAAATCAAGCTTTCGCATCGTCCCCAAATGCGCAGCCGAGATGCTCATATGTCAGATCTCTTAGTCCTCGAAAACCTGAGATGTTAATATTAAGGGGTGAGCAAACCACGGCTTAGTAAGGGAATTATATGCATACTTGATATTCAGCTTTCTATATGCTGAAAAACTTTTTCATTTTTCCTATGGGCTCTAGGCTCGCATGTAGGAAGGATACTACAGTCGGCTAGGGATCCGAATGGAGTAAGGTAGGTATTTTGAAATACCTATCTTGTCCCAGAACCTAGAAGCAACTATAGAGAATAATTTCCTTTTCGTTTGGAATTTTAATCCTTTTTACCTTTTTATTCGATAACATTCTCATATTCTTTTCAAAATAATGCTTTTATAAAATAAAGCATTTAAATAAAGTAACTAATATTCATATATCCTTTGAAAAGAATATTAGTTAAATTCTCATCATTTTCATTTAAAACTCATTTCATGTTTTACTGTACAACCATAATTAGTACAGTACTTTAAATAGCAAAATCAGCTATTAAATCATTTTCGTATAACATATATATCATTTAAATCTAATATTCAATTTAAATTTCAAAATAAGAATATTAGATTTATTTTTTCCTCCTCTTTCCTTTTTAGAAAACATATCACATATTCATGTCACATATAGTCTAATATTCAATTTCAAATCATAGTAAGAATATTAGACTTATAAACTCTTCTTCCTTTTGAAAACATATTACATGTTCATATCACATATCATATGAAAATCATCTCGTAGTACTAAAATCAGTACTGAAATAAGCATTTTGTAAAATGCTGTAAATCTCTTTCATTTAACTTGTCACATATCATGTAAAACATTTACATTTCACATATCATGTAAAACATTTACATTTCACATATCACATATCATATAAAACATTTTCATATATGGAGACTGAGGCACGCCCAGCCCGTCCACTAGGTCGTTACTCGTATCATGCTATAGACCCCGAAGGGTATAAATAATCATGTCAGATCTATGGCCATAGTCTATAATTGTCCTCGGCGGATCACTGATCAGGTGTCGGCCGGGACTACATATCACATATCACATATCACATATTACATATTACATGTCACATATCACATATCAGCATGATAGGATGCCAACTGTCTCAAAATCGTATTTTTCATCATCTGAAAACCTTTATGGAATTTATAAAAATAATCATTTCATAATTAAAACCATAAAGGTTATATAATAAATCAAGTGAATATTTAAGAAAATATTTATAAAATATTCACTTTTTCCCTTTTTCATCTTTCATTTCATATTAGGTATAATTCATATATCGAGAGAATATTTAGAAAACTTTTATAAAATATTCTCTTTATCCCTTTTTCATTTTCCATTTCATATCACATATAATTCATATATCGAGAGAATTTTCGGTGATCTCATTATCACCAATTCCGAAAACATGAATATTTAAAAATCACTTTCATTTTATTCATGTTTTTATGAAAAATATTCATTTTCTCGATTTTTGTGGTTGGAAATCATTTCTCGTGAAATAAAATCATTTATTATGATTTTATGAAATTTTCTAGAAATTTTCAATAATTTTCGATAATTTTTCGGCAGTTTAATGGCTACCGATTGGCTAGCCTCCTGTACGGAAAATACAATTTGTAATTTCCAGCCAGTACTTAATTCCAAATTTCCAACCAATCATTCCTCATAATAATTTCATAAAATATTTCCATAAAATATTTCGAAATTAAAATATGCAGACTGAATATCCTTACAGTGCTGCACATGCATCCCTTATCTGTATCGGGTCGACGATCACCTCGTTCATCGCGCCCGTGTTCACCTCGCCCGATTCTATCGGCTCGGTCATCGAGGGAATTTTCTGGAATTAAAATTCTAAAATTTAGAATTTTTCCATAATTATTTAAATAAATAAATTATTTAAATAATTTATCACTTTTTGGGATTTCTTACCGATTCCCGTAATTCTCGAGTTTTCGAATTCTCGGGATTTCCCGTAATTTCCAAAATTCTCCTTTTTTCCTCTCTTTTTCTTCTTTTCCACTTTTTCTTCCTTTTTTTCTCTTTCTTTTCTTTTTTTTTTTCTATTACAATTATATATATATATATATTACATTTATATTATATATATATTATATATAATATTAGTATTTTATATATAGTATAGTACTATATATATTTATATTATATATATAAAAATGTATATATGTATTATGTATTAACAAAATACATATTTAGTGTGTGTGTGTGTGTGTGTATATATATATATATTTTACTTTAAATTACATAACATTTATATAAACATTTATATAAATGTAATACTACTATATATATTGTATTTACAATATATATATTTTCTTCCTCATTTTCTTATTTAATTTGGATTTCCATTTATCCAAATTAAATTTCCTCTATTCCTTATTTTCCATAATGTCAACCTTATCCTTACTTCCAATTTATCCAAATTTAAATTCCTCAATTTCCTCACTTCTTTAATTTCCAGAATTTCAACGATATTCCCATCTCATAAATAAATTTTATTTATTTACTTTAATTTATTTATTTCCTCTTATCTATTTTCTTTAATATTAATTTTCAAAAATTGAAAATTTGCGGTTATCACAGAAAGTGCCTTATAGCACTTGTAAGTTTAATGAATGAGGTATTTAAACCATACATGGATAATTTGTAAATAATGTTCACTGATGATGCACCAATATAGTCCATAACATCAGTGGAACATGAGCAACACCTTTGTATAACTCGCAGACTCTCAAAGATCGGGAACTATATGGTAAGTTCGACAAATAGGATAACTGGCTAGACGGTATCCCTTTGGAGATATGTGGTTTTGAATGACGGAGTGACTATAGTCTGTCTATAATTGAAAGATAGTGATTGAGACAAAAAGTTTACTAGGTCTAGCTAGATATTACTGCTGGTCGATTGAAGAGTTACGGGATTAGCTGCTCCACAGATGTGACTCATAGGTAAAGAAGTTAAGGTCGGTAAATGGGTATGTGTAAGTGTAATTTTAGAAGTTGAAAACTGAGACAAATTACTGTTCTTGTTGCTATTCCAGCAGATATAAGGGTTTTTCAACATATACTAATGTTTTCGCATGGAGATTGGGATGAAAACATATATAATAGTAGAGACATGAATGAATTGAATAAGTGAACCATTGAAGTAGTGACATTGAATTTGGAGGACCAAATTCTTTAAAGGTAGGGAGGATGTGATAACCAAAAATTTTTCCATTTTTGTAATTATGGATACTGTAAATTTAATTTCTAAGGTAAATAGATAAAGAAGAATAAATGAATAAATTTGTTATGAGATCAAATATTTGAATTATAATATTTGATCCATTGATCATTGGAAAATTAATATTTAAGAAGTTTATTTTGGTATTAAGGGATTTAAAATTTGAAGAAATAAAAATATGTGAATGTATATACTTATATGTATATTAATATATATAAGTACAAATATACAAATATATATATTTATTAAAGCAATAAATAGTATTTTTGAAGTAAAGTGTATATATTAATAAAGAATAAAATAGGAAAATATGTGTTATAAGTATTTATAGATATATAGCAAATATAAATTATATATATAATTTGATATGTCTAAACTCTATATATGTATATAATAAGTATAGATTTTTAAAAATATATAAATAATATATATTAAATATATATCATTATAAATATTAAATATATATATGTAAAACAAAAAAAAAGAAAGAAAAGAAAAGAAAGGGGAATCGAGATACAAACCCGATTCCCTTTCCCAAAGAAGTCGATACCATCAGCGAGGAAAAAATGAAGAGAAGGAGAGAGGGGCGAGGGCTGTTGCCGGTCGACGAGAAGAGAAGAAGGCTACCGGTGACAGTAAGAAGATGAAGGGAAAAAGCGAATCGTAAGAAGGAAAGAGGAAAGAAAAAGAAAAAGAAAGGAGAAAAAGGAAAGAGAATAGTTAGTAGTCGGTCAGAGCAGCTAGAGACAGATCTGGCAAGGATGGATCTGGTCAAAACAAGAAGGAAAATGTGGAGATCGACGAAAAAAAAAAAAGAGAAGAGAAGAGACACAGTAGCTCACGCCAGCGCCACTGCCTTACCGCTGCCGTTGATTTGAAGAGAGAGCGAGGAGGACAGCCATGTTGCACCTCTAGCTGCTACAGGAGTGGCTGAACCGATAGTGGTAAGGAGAGAAAGCTGCTGAACTGGGTTTGAATCAGTTTGAACCAGGTCTGAACCAATCTGAACCGGTTCAATAGAGAGAAAAAAAAAAGAAAAAGAAGAAAACAGAACAGAAAAAAATAAATGGTAAGAAAATTAATTATTATTATTATTATTTTGTTAAATAATTTTGTAAAATTTTAAGTGGAAATATGCGTTTGAACTTGTAGAAGTTATACAAGAGTGGTTGAAGTTGATTGAGCTTGGGAGAATTAAATCGCCAGCATAAATGCAAGGTAAGATATTAATATAGAAAAGTTGTAGACTCATACAATGTTAGTTGATAGAATTTAAATTGAAAAATTGAGTTTTGAAATCGTTTTGAGGATGAGATTAAATAAGATTTTGAGATCGGTAATGATGTTGATGTAATTAAGGTTTTTCAAGATAAATTTCAAACTAATTATGGGTTGATTTGATTAAGATTTTGGAATGATTGATGAATTGGATACTATAATGGTGTAAAATCAACTGCCTTGGGAATATAAAACTGTGTTTTTGTGCAAGAGGGTTAGGATAATTATAATCGTTATGCTGCCAAAATTTTTTATAAAAATCATCAATAGAAAATAATTGCTTCTCATGTGATAAGTTTAAAAATAAGTGTATAGTAGCGAGATGATAAATTGGTAGTAAACGGTAAAATTGGCCAAAACTTAGAGGCAGTTGAATTAATATTGTGGTAAAATGCTTTGCAGCCGAGAGAAATGGATTATGCGCAAGGATTATTGAGGAAGTCGATAACATTGAAAGGTAAGGGATGAGTGTGTAGGCCGTAGGGATATATCGGATGCATGATTTTGATAAGTATAATTTTATGAAATTTTTTGGTGTTGAATTACCTTTGAAAATCACGCCAATTTGTGATTTACGGCTAGTCTTATATACTTTACTTTAAGTGCAAAGGGTTAAGGAAACACAATTGTTATGTTTTCGAAAAATTATCGAAGTTACTCTAAAATAGCATGAAGTATTTTAGATGCATAATTTGAGTGAATTATGAATTTTGGAATTTATTTCCATCAATTTTCCATAAGTTGAAATTTTAATGAAAAAATATAAATTAAATATTCATGTTGTGAAATTTTATTAAAGTGAGATTAGAAAAATGTTCTTCAAAGAAATTTATATTGAAGATGAACATTTATAAATTTTCTCACTAAAACATGAATATTTTAATTACTACTTTTTGTAAAGACTGCGAAATTTTGTACCATATTAGTGAATAAATAAGAGACCTAGAATAAGCTAGGTACTATGATGCACTTTGTAATTAGCATTATTCTAAGTAATGAGAATGAAATTTGCAAGTCTAGTGAATTTAGCAATAAATAATCCTTGAGATAAATTAGAAATCCTATAACTAAGTTCAAGAATTATATAAGAACAAATAGATACATATATTCCACCAAATATATATGTGTACTTGTTTTAATAAAACGAAGGCACAAGTATACTAAAAGAAGTGTAGTATACTTGAATATTAAAATAGTTAAAAATAAAATAAATAAGGAATACATATATATGTGTATATTGAGTGTTAAATATGTATATATATATATATATGTAAATTTTAAAAGAAAGGAAGAATATATATATATATATATATATACACACACCACACACATACCTATACAAAAAAAAATATACTAGACATGAAAACATATATATATATATATATATATTATATACATATATATATAATGATATGTGCATGTATATATTATTTATATTTAAGATTTGAAATATAGGTACATATACATATTATATGTAAAGAATGTAACTAAATAAATAAATAAATAAATATGAATATATATATTAATGTATACATAAAGAGATATATTAATATGTAAAAAACAATGATTATAGATTATATAATTAGAAATAAATGAAATAAAAATAAAAATATAAAAATAAAATAAAGTTGATAATTATAAAAATAAAAACAAAGATTAAATTATGTGTTAGTGGAGTTTGATGGGACTTTCTCCCATCAAATTCCACGAACACCACCGGCTACATTACTTCAAGCTTCTCAAAGAAGCTTTGAAACAAAACAGAAAAGAAAGAAGTGAAACGAGAGAGAGAGGTGTCACAGCCCGTGACCCTATTTTTCACCTTATTCTATACATCTTATATGGTTGGGCTGTCTGCGATACTTTACTTTTCTTTTACATATTAACAATTTCATATTAAATTATAATATGGAATACATCCCCTATCTTACTTCATAAGAAAATAGTACTGTGAAAATGTCTAAATACGAAAAATAAATGATCGTACCTCATGTCATAAGTCGAGCTGTCGCATCGTCCCCAAATGCACAGCCGAAGTCCTTTAGATGTCAAACTCTTAGTCCTCGAAAAACTGAAATGTTAATATTAAGGGGTGAGCAAACCAAGGCTCAGTAAGGGAATTATATGCATACTTGATATTCAGCTTCCTATATGCTGAAAATCTTTTTTTCATTTTTCCTATGGGCTCTAGGCTCGCATGTAGGAAGGATACTACAGTCGGCTAGGGATCCGGATGAAGTAAGGTAGGTATTTTGAAATACCTATCTTGTCCCGGAACCTAGAAGCAACTGTAGAGAGTAATTTTCTTTTCGTTTGGAATTTAAATCCTTTTTCCTTTTTATTCCATATCGTTTTTTTATTCTTTTCAGAATAATGTTTTTATGAAATTAAGCATTTAAATAAAATAACTTGTATTCATATATTCTTTGAAAAGAATATAGTTAAATCATCATCATTTTCATTCAAAACTCATTTCATATTTTACCGTACAACCATAATTAGTACAGTACTTTAAATAGCAAAATGTCACGACCCGAAGACCGCGACTTTCACTTGATTCTTATACTTTTCTTAGTCTACAAATTTATGGACTAAATTTTTCTTTTTCCTTTTAAGGTTTGTATTCGGTGTCAGTGCAGTTACTATACTATCTAGGTGACCTATAGTCATTCCATTTAAATATTAAACAAACACGGAAACGGTTCTTAGTTACATCCCGACTTGTTAAACAGAATATGTACTGTGCATCAATTTAAGTCTTACATGTAAACAAGTATTTATAAGTAACATATACCTCAGAAGACTAATACCAAGTCCATACATCGTCTCCGATGCCCACTGAGCAGCTCACATGGCAGATGTTAACTTCAATAATCTGAAAGAGATGAAATTTAGTGGGGTGAGCAAAACCACGGCTCAGTAAGATACTAATATAAATGCAAGAGTAGGATTATACTGTCTTAACCGCAAATGCTTAAAACTTGCAAGGATGCAATTACAGTTAATCCTTTCTCATCGATAAAATCTCATTATCACTTCTCATATTCACTTTTCATTCCATACATACTTTTGTATTCTATCTTCTCATATCAATTCTCATATTTACTTTTCAGTTCATAATCATACTTCTGTATACTATCATCTCTTATCAAGTCTCATATTATGGGTCATGATCACGGTGGTACGAAGTCATAATTCTCTTCGTGTGTTTCTATATTCATGTTTCATATCATATCATATCATGACATCATATCGGTGAAACATCATTTACGTCGAGTCACGACATTCCTCATGGAATTCTCATATACTAAGCATATTATCATATCAGGGTTTAATATGCAAATTCATGTAATTTTTTCTATCTAAACCGCTATCATTTCAAATCATATCATATATACTTTAGGACATGCTCGACATATGAATTTTCAATTCATTTCAAATTTGCCTTTAAGGCATGATAGAAACATGTTCAATTTCAGTTCATGTATTCGTTTTCGGAGCATGTCTAAAACATGTGCGGTTTTAAAACATTTTTCATATATTATAAATCATATCAGGTTTAGAGTTCATATCAAATCAGTCTATACTCTAAACCGCATGTCATTTCAAATTCGACACAAAATCGTATATAAATCATGTAAGTGTCGAAATCATTTATCATATACTTTTAAATCATTTACCGTAAATCATATCAGGTCTAGAGTTCATATCAAATCAAACTATACTCTAGACCGCATATCATGCCATGTTCGACACAAAATCACATATAAATCATATAGTGTCGAATTCATATCTCATGGACTTTTAAAACATGTTTAAAACATGTACTGTTTCAAAACATATTTCATTTCAAATCTGTTTCATGTACAGTATAAATCATGTCAAGTCTAGAGTTCATATCAATAAAATCATACTCTAGACTTCATATCATATCGGTTAGAGACTAGGCTAGATCCCTATCATCTCTATCAATAAAGACTTAAATCACTGTAGCTAGCAGTGAAAATCATGTCATCGTCCCCTGGAAACCAACTAGGGCGCTATCTATGGCCATAGACCTCATCTCTCTCAGCCCCACTGATCAGGCGTGACTGAGACCTGTCCACGACTATTGTCGGACAAGCATATCTGCCTAATGAGCAAAGCTCCAATTAGGCGGTTTCCACTATGCTTTATTGAATTTAATTCTTTTAGGGTGCCTACAGTCTCATAAAACATTTAAATCTATAGCTTTCTTTTCAATATCATGTAAGGCATATGGTAAAATTCTGTATGAGACTTCATATATCAAAATATATATATATTTACCATATACTTTCATTTCAAAACAAATCAATACTTTTCAGTATTCATATAAACATTATTAAAATGTTTCAAGTTGCAAGAAGGCATGCTTAAATGCGATGCTGTAAAACATTTCAGTATGCAACTTCGGTAATGTTTCCATCAAATACGCTAAAACGATTCATTTAACTTTATCACCATCAATTATTCGATTTCAAGACTTTCTTTCTGTCAACCAGTAAATCACTATACAATTCATTCACTATTCATCTAATTCAGTATTCAATTTGCTCAGTACTCAATTCATTTGGAAATCGAATCACTTGGTATTCAGACCATTCGGTATTCAATACCCTTTCTTGATCGTCATTGACTATTATAATCATTTATACACTTCATCATCAATATTAGGATCGCATCATTAGTATGAATCCTCTAAGTTTCGATAAGCATTTAAACATCAATTTCTAAAATAGTCATCAAGTTACCGAATTTATGCAAATAATAATATCATCCTTCAATATCTGTTCCAGAATCGACATCGAGGATAACAGAATCACAAAATCGATAGTCACTTATCAAACCCATTGATGATTTGATCTATTGATACATGTTTATCATTTTCGATTTGAGGTTCAATTTCATTTACTATCACAAAATCGTATCTAAATCCTCAAATCCATTTTCATGTGGCCTTTATGATTTTATCCGAACTTATGCAATTGTCGATCTTATTATTCAAGATCTATTCTAAGGTTATAAGCACAATCATCTTTTCACATATTTATCACTCATTTCTTTGAATCCATAATTGATCGGATTGTGTCGTAATTAAATCTCCATTTCAATCTCTCGAATTTGTCCATATTATCACTTTCGAAATTATTTCAAAATCATGAAACCAGACTCGGTAAATTCTGGAAATCATTACTCCGTTAATAACTTCACAATCCAATCATTCGACCATCGAAATTTCAACTGTGATCTTCTCTTCCAAGCTACATCATATAATTATCATCACTTTTATCCGTGATCCGTCTAATTAATAATTCCACCTCAATCTCAACTTGATACCATTTGTGATATTAAAATTACTTGATTTATCGATTCTATAAGGTTTTAAACCATGTAATTCACCACATTATCGTTTTCAACGATCTATCTTCTCATCGATTTCAATATCAAACTCTTTCGGTAATACTATAAAATCCCTTCAATATTTATTTTCAATAATTATCTCCAAGATTCCATTTATGTGAGAAACTTAATCTTTTTCTTCAAATATTTTCCTAAAAATTTCGACAGCATAACGACTTAATTTTCCCTAACCTCCTGCAAGGGAAACACAATTTATACTTGCAGCCGTTGATTCTCACCAATTTTACCTCTTACTAAGACCCCCACCATCAGTTGTGGGTCCTCTTAGCATTTTTAGCAAATCAATTTAAATCGATGCATTATATAAAAATCATAATTCCATTTAAAGTCAATTAAATAAATGCATCATATAAAAATCATAATTTCCACATACAATATAAAGCTACTAATGCTTTATAAAAGTATCTTACCTATTCGCCAAAACTTAGCGTGTTTCCGAGCCTAGCCGAACTCCACCATGCATCCTCTCAAACACTTGCTACATTTTCAACAATTTACTCACTCTTAGAATAATAAATTGAAGCTACAAAAGAAAATTTAAATTAAACAATATACAAATATTCATGTATATTTTCTTACCCCTTTTGTGCACTAACCGAGTTTTCCTTTTTCTCTTTGCTTTTATTTTCTTTCCTTTTCTTCCCTTGTTTTCTCGGTTTGGCCACTGTACAGACCTTGGTGCTCAGTCTTTACATGTCCCAGAGGCCACCAATTCCAGCCTTCATTCTTTGTTCTTAAGCCTCAAAACGTGGTCCCTTAACAACTTTAAGCCACCTAGCTTAACAGCTTAAAAAAGTAAGCCTTCAAGGATGCTTAAAATGCTAGCCGACAATCTTAAAAATTCTGCCTTGAGACTCCTTAAACCAACCCTTAACAATAGTCTAAAATAGCACCAATGTAGTACCATTTCTACCTCTAAACACAGCCCAAAAGGCCTTTAAACACCAGTCCCTTTCTCCCTCGTTTCTTGCACTAAACGATCTAGGTTTAGCTAGTCTCCACCCCTCGTTACAGCCCCTTCATTGAATGTTACTGTAGCTTCTACCTCCTTTCGTGGACTCCCTCACATTAGTACCGATCAATCTCCCTCTTTTTGACCCTGAACAAGGTGCCAAAAACTCTAATTTTTCCCCCGTACCAAGGTTCTGCCACTGTAGCCCCCGTTTGACTTTTTCAGCCTCACTTTCCCTCCTTTCGCAGCCTGCTTCTGGTTCAGCAAATCTGTTCCAGCCTTCCACGTTTTTGTCTTAGTTTTCCTTGTCTTATTTCAACAAGGTGCAGGGGCCCCAACAGCATCAGCTCCTCTATGTCCTTTT
Organism: Heritiera littoralis; assembly: GCA_031772115.1. Taxonomy (NCBI): domain Eukaryota; kingdom Viridiplantae; phylum Streptophyta; class Magnoliopsida; order Malvales; family Malvaceae; genus Heritiera; species Heritiera littoralis. The sequence goes on along the minus strand of JAPDPK010000172.1, from coordinate 762,334 downwards.
CCTTTGTTTCCAACTACTGTCGGTCTTGCCCCCAGACACCACTCAGGCCAGCTGCTTCAGCCTTCTCCGATCAGCACCGATTCCTCATGAAAATCTCGGTTCCAGGCCTCCTCTTCTTCACGCAACTTCGTTGTTGTTCCTCTCCTTCACGCAACTTCGTTGCTGTTCAAGCCCACTTCACTCACGTTTTTAGCTTTGTCAGTACACCTTTCCTTGACATTATTTACTCTCTCCAAAACCAAGCCTCACCAAAATCGAGCCTCCTCTTATCACTGTTTTTCTTCTCTCTTTATTTCTTTTCTTTTCAATTTTCTTATCTCTCTCACGTGTCTCTCCTTTCCTCTGTCTATCATCTTTCATTCTCATTTCATTTCATGCATTTCAATCATCATCATTTCATCATTTTTTTTTATTAAATGTTGGAACCGAGAAAGGGCAGACCTCTTAAAACGATGGGATTTGGTGAGAGTTTTCTCACCAAATCCCACTTTAAATAAATATATATTATTTATATTTCTATCTTTCAAATCAATATAAATATAGATATTTTATTATATTATTGCCTTGTATACTTTCATAATTACACGTTAAGTATATGCTCAGTTTAAGAAAATTGCGGTTCTCACACAAAATCAGCTATTAAATCCTTTTCGTATAACATATATATCATTTAAATCTAATATTCAATTTAAAAATTAAAATAAGAATATTAGATTTATTTTCCTCCTCTTTCCTTTTTGGAAAACATATCACATATTCATGTCACATATTGTCTAATATTCAATTAAAATCATAGTAAGAATATTAGACTTATAAACTCTTTTTCCTTTTGAAAACATATTACATGTTCATATCACATGTCATATGAAAAATCATCTCGTAGTACTAAAATCAGTACCGAAATAAGCATTATGTAAAATGCTGTAAATCACTTTCATTTAACTTATCACATATCATGTAAAACGTTTACATTTCACGTATCACATATTATATAAAACATTTTCACATATGGAGACTTAGGCACGCACGCCCAGCCCGTACACTGGGTCGTTATTCATATCATGCTATAGACCCAGAAGGGTATAAATAATAATGTCAGATCTATGGCCATAGTCTATAATTGTCCTCGGCGGATCACTGATCAGGTGTCGGCCGGGATTACATATCACATATCACATATCAGCATGATAGGATGCCAACTAGTCTCAAAACCGTATTTTTCATCATCAGAAAACCTTTATGGAATTTATAAAAATATATAATTTCATAATTAAAACCATAAAGGTTATATAATAAATCAAGTGAATATTTAAGAAAATATTTATAAAATATTCACTTTATCCCTTTTTCATCTTTCATTTCATATTATGTATAATTCATATATCGAGAGAATATTTAGAAAACTTTTATAAAATATTCTCTTTATCCCCTTTTCATTTTCCATTTCATATCACATATAATTTATATATCGAGAGAATTTTCGGTGATCTCATTATCGCCAATTTCGAAAACATGAATATTTTAAAATCACTTTCATTTTATTCATGTTTTTATGAAAAATATTCATTTTCTTGATTTTCGCAGTTGAAAATCATTTCTCGTGAAATAAAATCATTTATTATGATTTTATGAAATTTTCTAGAAATTTTCGATAATTTTTCGGCAGTATAACGGCTGCCGATTAGCTAGCCTCCTGCACGGAAAATACAGTTTATAATTCTAGCCAGCACATCATCACAAATTTCCATCCAAAGAATCATCACAATATTTTCATAAAATATTTCATAATTAAAAACATGCAGACTGAATATCCTTACAGTGCTGCACATGCATCCCTTACCTTTTCCCGGGTCGGCGACTTCCTCTTATCGGTCGCGCCCGTACTCCATCTCTCCCGATTCCTCATCTCGATCGCCGAGAATAATTTCTGGAAATTAAAATTCTAAATTTTAGAATTTTCATAAATAATTTATTAAATTTTTACTCGAATTCATTTTCCGGAATTCTTACCGAATTTTCATAATTTTCGAGTTGCCAACTTCCCAAGAATCTTTCGAATTCTTGAAATTCTCCTTTTTCTCTCTCTTTCTTCTTTTCCTCTTTTCTTTCTTCCTTTTTCTCTTTTCTTTTCTTTCTCTTTCTTTTCCTTTTTCTTTTTCTTTTTCCTTTTTCTTTTTCTTTTTCCTCTTCTTTTCCGGTCAGACCGGTTCAGACCGGTCTGCCTCCTTCCTCGCCGGTTCCTCGTCGACGGTCGGTTCTTCGACGGTTCAAGCGCCCTTCAGCTAGCCAACGGCACGACGAGTCCGCTGGTGGTCTCTGTTCGGCCTGGATCGACGGCACGGCGGCGGATCGAGTCGATTTACCTTCGGTTTCTTTCGCCTCTTCGCCGACCCTCCTCCGCCGTTCACCGCGCCTTGGGTGGCCTCCATCCTCTTCCTCTCCCTCCGACGGTGCTTCGATGGCAGTGGCGGTGCCTCGATCGGCCGGCACCGCCACTTTCCATTTTTTTTTCTTCCCGGCTTCGCCGGTTTCGATTTTGTTTCCGTTTTACTTCATCGCTTCCTTCTTCCGTCGCCGAATCACCTTCCTCACGTCGCCGGCGGCTTCGCTCCTCTCCTTCTTCCTTTGGCCGTCGGCCGGCCTCTCCCTCACCTTTCCCTTCTGTTTCATTTCTGTTTCCTGAGACAGAAAATAACGGGGATCGGGTTATATCCCGACCCCGTTTCTGTCTTTCTTTTTTTTTTATAATATAAATATGATATATAATTATATTGGTATAATTATATATTTACCACATTAAATATACATATAGATATATCACTTTAATTTAAATACTACATATATATATATTTCATATATATGTATATATATACACATAAATGTATAAAAATCCACATATGTATTTATTTAATATAAAATAGTATATATCTTTTTATAATATATACCATATTTTATATATATACATATGTAATTATATAAAGACATATAAAAATATATTTATATAATCTAATTACATAAATATATAAATATGCAAATACCAATATTTTTATTCCTTTAATTTGGATTTCTTCATATCCAAATAATTTCTCATTTTCATTCATTTTTTTTTAATTTGGATTTTCATTTATCCAAATTAAATTTCCTCTATCTTATCATTTCATCAACTTTTGAATTTCCAACTATTTCTATCTCTTAAATAAATTCATTTATTTTCTTTAACTTATTTATTTGTTTTAATATTAAATTTACAATTATTTAATATAAATTTTAAAAAAATTAGCAGTTATCACAAGAGGGCTGAGGGCTAAACCATTCGGTGAAGAGAAAAGAGAGAAAATGAGCTGAAACTGAGAAGAGAAGGAAGAAAAGAAAGGTAAAGCCGGAAAGGAAGAAGGGAAGAGAAAGAAGAGGAAGGAAGGTGCAGCCATTTCCTCACCATCAGAACAGTCATCGGGAAAGAAGAAGGACTACTGTAGTGAGAGGAAGAAACGAACGTGATGAGAGGAAGAAAAGGGGGCCGATATGGGCTAGATTTAAGCTTTGGTTAGGCTAGAATGCTAAGTTAAGAGGGTTGTTCAATGTGGTTTTAGGCTATGTGGGTGGTCTGAACATGGAGTGGTGATCGAGAATGTACAAGAGTTTCATAAGCTGTTTAGGTTATTTTTCTGCTGCTGTTTAAAGGCCATTTGGTTGCTATTAGGTACCGAATATGAATACCAAGAAGTAGCAAAAACAAGGGCTCCAAAATGGCTAGAACCAAGAGAGATCAAGTGGAAGAAAACGCGAGGAATTGGAGTAGAAAGGCTTGATAACAAAACAGAATTTTGTTAAGAGAAAGGAATTGAAGTGTTTGATTGGGCGTGAAGGCTGGTAGTGTCAAGGGCTGATCCGCATCGGAATAGGGCCATAAAAGGGGGAAGCTCGGTTGGGCAAGAAGGCTACAACAACAGGCCTTTTTGGTGTAGGTGAACCCCTCCCCTCAGCATGTACGGGACAGTAACAAAAAGGCTTGTTGGCTTCTACCTTTTGGTCCAATGAAAACCTAGAACAAGTGTGGTTCGATTTAAAAGGTTTCTAAGGGGTAAGATTTGTCTCCCTTAGTTAAGTTTAATAAATGTGTCTAATAGGTATATTAATATGAAATGAAAGAATGCTTTATTTATTAGGTCAATGAGCATATATATATGTATATGTATATATCAAATAATATGGTGAGGATGGTTGAAACATAATTGGCTAAATGCATATACGTATATATGCATGTCATTAGTAAATATGAGAAATTAATTGTGAGTAAGGTAAAATGATATATATATATACATATATATATATATATACATGTAGGTATATATATATATATATACTCACAAAAATATAAATATATAAATATATATACATATATGATTATCATTGATAAGAAGAGAATAGTTGACGTATAGTCAAATATGTATATACATATCTATGCATATGTATACACATACCATCAATGTGATAAGGAAGATTTTAGTTTCGATGTAGAAATGATCTCGATTAATTATGGCTCTAAGATATAGGTTTTGGTAGGTAATTAAGCGTAATTAGAGTATGTTAATGAGATGGTAATGAATTGATTTGTAGTTTAAATTATGCGCTTTAAGTTCAGTATTTAACATGATATGAGTAGTTGATTGAGACAGTATTAGAATGATTGTAGTGACTTCGACTGGAGCGGAGGAGTAAATTTCGAATTCGGAGGGTCGAGGAAGATACTCGCTAAGGGTATAAGGTAAGTGGGTTAAATAAGCCTTACTAGTATCATCTCGTAAGAGATGAAAGAATTCTTATTAAATACTTACTTAAATTCACATCGAGCTTGGTGGGACATTACGGATAAGACTATAAGATTAAGTATGGTAAGATACAAGTTGGGCTTGATGCGATCGTAAATAGTAATTGTCTGGAAAGAAACCTTAATTGTGACTTACATATTATGTGTTGTGGTTCATTTATGTTTATGAAACATGCTAATATATTATGATACCTTGAGAATGAATACGTGAAGTAGTGTACAACATTTATGCAACTTACGATGTTCAATTCATGGACTTTCAATTATACCTAGTTGTATTTATCAAAAACTAGGAAAATGGAATTGTGTGACAACTTATGCATATATGTGACTCGAGGACTTGAGTGATCTTAGATCATTATTATTAGAGAACATGCGCCAAAGAGGCAACCTGAGTAAAACTTGATCTTTTGCACCATGTGAGCCACCTCTAGAGAACTCAAAGGACCTACGTGCTATATAGATTCTTCGAAAACTGTGGGAGCCACCTCTAGAATCCTTTGAGAGCTAAGCACTAGAAAGTATGTGCCATTGAGGCCAACTCGAGTAAAGCTCAATCTTGTGTACCGTATAAGCCACCTCTAGAGAACTCAAGGGACCTACGTGCTACATAGATTCTTCGAAAACTGTGGGAGCTACCTCTAGAATCTTTTGAGAGCTAAGTGCTACACGTGTATCGATGAACCATTTGAGAAACATAAGCCATAGAGGCAAACCCGAGTAAATTTCGATCTTTTGTACCGTGTGAGCCACCTCTAGAGAACTCAAGGGACCTACGTGCTACATAGATTCTTCGAAAACTGTGGGAGCCACCTCTAGAATCCTTTGAGAGCTAAGTGCTATATGTGTATTAATAATTTATGGGGAATCATATGCCATTGAGACAATGAATAAATGATTGTGATCTGTAATTGTGATGACTATCATTAGATAAGATAGATATAATACATATGATGGAGAATTGGAATAGTTGTTAAACCTTACTTATATTATGCTATAGAATCATGCGTTATTTATAAGGACTGTTTCTTTCACACTTAACCATATCGATAAAAAGAAACAAAAAGAATGATATCGTGTGAGTTAAAGAAATGAAGAAAAACATGAATGAGCTTATGTAATATGTTGTACATACAAGCTAATAGCTAATCTTGATATAATGCATACATATTATTTTATAGAGTTCATGCATGTATGATCATATTTTACGACATGAGCCTAGTCTGTATTTATTTAAGCTACTTACTGAGCCGTGGATTTGCTCACCCCCTTAAATTTAACATCTACAGATCATACGGGTTGATATCTAGCTCAGGTAGTTTATATAGGCTCTCTCGGGAACTGTACCTAGATGTGGTACTCGTCTACATTCTCCGGGCCTAGCTTTTGTGCTTTTGAGGTATACTAATTGTATATCATTTTGATAGTTATACAAACTTTAATTTCACAGTACTAGGAAGGAATATGGGATGTAACTTTGGATCGCACTAGATTATTATGTAAGTTTATGTGATTATAAAATACGATCTGGGATTAGATAAATATTTTGAAGTATGTATAAAAATGCAAAATGTGAAATTTCTAGTGAAATGAATCTTGAGAAATATGAGATGCATGATTGTGTGAATTGTGGGAAACAAAAGCTGGCTATATTGTGAAATTGAAAATGTGTTTTAATGCAGGTGATTTTACTGGGGAAATTGAGAAAATACAAGGTGGAGGTTTTCGACCCGTTTCTTTTGGATAAGTGAAAATAAGGCTAAAACGATTAAAAATCACTTTGAGAAGTATGATATAGCTAAAGAAATAATATTATTAAGGCAAGATTGGAATTAGTTACTACACTAACACCGAATACAAACTGTAAATAGAAAAGAAAAATTTGGTTCGTGATTTTCCAAAAGCAATAAGTATATGTTAAGTGGACGTCATTGGCCTTCGGGTCGTGACACTTTTATTGTACTGGTGTCACATCCAGTCTTTCTTAATATCTTACGGAAGCCTAAATTTGCAAGTTAAAAAAATTTTTTTTTCCTTTACTTCACTATTCATTTGTAGGTGACTATGTAGGCAAATTTTCAATTTCATATAACTCTTGGATCAATAAGATCACTATCAACATATTAATTCGGTTAGTAGCTAATTTCCCTTATCAAGATCATCTACATCAAACTATTTAATATATTCAGACATATCTACCAACATACATAATGCCATCTCAAAAGTATACTGGTTATAATATTCCAATAATAACATAACCTAGCTTACATCCCAAACTCGTCACGTAAGTATATGTATACAACCAAAATATTTTCAATACACTGTGCCATCATCCACATATGTCTATACAATCTGCTGGGAGCCATATACCTTAAACTGTGCAGGGAAGACCACTCTCAAGAAGCTTCCCAAGCCAAAATGAACAGTAGCAATATCGATCACTTTGAAAGGGAGGGGAAAGAAGAGGGGAGTGAATCGCAACTCAGTAAGTAACAACAATAAGCAACTAAATCATACCAAGCATCCCTCATTTGTGAAAGCTAATTCAAATCACTTTCAAATACATCAAATCAATTATGCTGCATTAAACTTAAAACACAGTATGGAAACTCAATAACAGATCGTGGTCAAATGTAGAGTTCCATCATTAGACTAGAAGTCTCAATATCAAATCATACATAAAGCATGTAGTGCAATCAATAAAACCAGTCATAGTACCAAGAGAGTTCGCATAGTGTCAATCCATGCTACTTAGAGCTAACACTTTAACGATCTACGGTAGCTGACCGTAGCAATCTCCCATAAAGGGACGCTGCCGATGCATAGACCAACCCACCTCGGCTTATTGCGCATATGACACCGAGACCTGTCCAAACGTAATTATACGGGACAAGCCGATCGTTTCCGAGACTAATGCTCGAGAAACAGTGCTCTAAGTCAATCAAGAGTGTCTACAAAATTCTCAAGGTACAGTACCCTAAGGTTTCAATACCTCGGGTCTAAAACAGAAATCCAGTAATCTTAAAACAAAATTTATTCTTCCCTGACCTCATAGCAATCATTGTAGTTCATAAAGAGGTAATTCCACAAAACAAGGCTCATAATGCATTTAAAACATCAACAAGGTTACAACACAAAATATAAAATCATATTAAATTAGAATTTAATTTAAACCTTTAAAACCTTTAAAATATTTCTTGATTATATAATACGCACAAACAGTACATTTCTTGCGAGCCCATCACCTGTTTACAAACCATTTCTAGTAAAGCAAAGTCAACAGTCAAGGGAAGACATCTCATATGCAGCATTCATTTTGTCTCAATTGCCAAATTCCAAGAATTTATAGTATTAAACAATTTGGATGCAAGTAGTCGCGTAGTGTTACTTACAGTACTTCCTTAGCTTCTGAATCAATTCTCCCTCGCCTAATAAGTCTTGCAGTGTCGATTGATTTCGGGTCAAGCTTAGTCCTTAGGACAACCCTCTACATAATACATAGTAGATTGAATCAATCTCGATACTTCCATCAATCTTGGTACTTCCAATTATAAGCTAACATTAAGCATTGTATAATTCAACAAGAAACGATACTTGGCAGTGTTGCCAGAATTATTCAAACATTACTAGCACTGTTTATTGTCTTTTCGTTCACTTGAACTACTTATAACCCATTTGGTCCATTTCTGCCCTTTAAGGTTTTGGACCTTACGGTATTGTGCTAGCCTTAAGTATAAATTTCAGAACCTAATCATCAAACCGTAAATTTTTATATTACTTCTAACTCAGATCCCTATTCGGACATATAAGACTTATTTCGTAATTCATCCTATGCCATTTCCCATCAATTTCTAAACTTTGGTCCAAATCTGGCACATTAGGCAGGATAGTTTCCTGACCTGTGTTCAGTAAAATATATATTACTAACTATAGGGATATGAAATTTGTACAAACCCAATACCATGTCAATCATGACTCATTTATCTTTCTGAAAATGTAAAGTTTGCAATTATACTTGATCTGGGTTATTTCCTATGAAATTTTGAAGTTGACACTAGGTAATCTGTCCCCAGCAGTGAGTGTCCTGCATGCATTTATACATATCTTAAGCCACCAAGTTCCAAATCTGGAATTTCCAAAACTAGATGAAAACTAACTCATTTCCCTATCTATAAGTGTAAGGTTTATAATTTAACTCTTCCTATATCAACACCAGAATTTTTTTCCAAAGTTTCAGTATGTTCAGCAATTTTCTGACATAGTATAACACTGACCAATTTACACAAATTTTCTCATATATAGTACAGATAATGAAATCCATAACAATACTGTTGACTGAGGTTCTATATATTTATACTAATTCTGAAGTATTAAAAGAATAATTAATTATAGAACCGGAGCATTTGAGATATGCCTTGCAAATTAATGTACTGTATGGAGTACTGTGAATTGGTGAATATATATAAGAACAGTAAAGTGATAAAAAGAAGATGACAGCTAACCTAAGTTCTTCAGGACCCTTGAGACAGAACTGTGATGGGGGACCCAATTATGGTCGACCCGTAGTGGATCATGTGTTGTGAGATGCGGGCGAACAATGTTATCGCCGACTCACTAGTAAGGGTAAACCTGGGGCGAAGGGATCACCTAGGGGATGCTCGCCGACAGCCGATTCGAACGGGCGGGACTCTTACAAGGAGCTTAATGATAACACGAGTGTAAGGAACTAGGTACGTAAGGGTGTCAGGGTTCAAACCTCGTGGATATTATGCTCAAGGGAGTTAAACCTAAATTTATTAAATGAACTTGATTCCAAAGTAAATTACAATGGTAATAAATTGGTTAGCTGTAACATGTGTGATAACTGTTGTACTTACTACAGCTTACTGGAATGAGATTTGTAAGGCTGTAAAGTATGAGTAAATAATGAAATCAAGGTAGAGTATGAGTCGAAATGAATCGAATAGTAAATGTCTCTGCCTTGAGAATACACAGTGTAAATGATAGGACATGAGGATGAAATGTTCGAATTAACAAGAAATGTGTGATTAAAGAAAGTATCGGATTTGATTTCCGATAAAACTTGCAGAGTTATATAAATTGGAGGAATCGAGATACCATTGACTCGATTTTGAATATGAAATCTGATTCTAAGCTTATATCGGAGAACTTAAGAAAAACCGAAAGCTTAAGAAATCCACTTTGGAAATGTGAGAATAATGAAATGCACGTGTATAAGGTGTGATTGAGGGAAATACAGATAACGTAAATTGAGGATAAGAAACTTATCTGTATAAGTGTAAGTGAGAGAAGCATTGATGATATTGAGATGTAGATGAAATAAAGTGATATAGTAAATGTTTACTATCTAATAAAGTTCTCATGAAGAACAAGTATTCATCTACATGAAAATAGATGCTTTATTGATCTGATCACAGATATATGAGGAGTTACTAAGACTAGCCTCAGTATAAAGCGTCCTTAGATAAAAGATTGGAGACTAATGTCCGTAAGATGATGATTAGAACTTGGAGTGAATTTTACGAGTTCCTATTGAGGTTACGAGGTTAATGATTTGCCTTGTGAGGTATATAAGCCTAAAGAATGAGGCATCCATACATGAGTAAATTGATGAAATACTGATAGAGTTTAAAGTACAAATGGAAAATGAGCAGCATTGTGGTATGACTCTTAAACTCTTAAAGACTGTGGAATTATGTTAAGATTGGTAAATAAGATGTTTGGCTAGACAGTGTCTCATTATGAGGGATATATGATCTCGAGATGACAGAGTGACAGTGAATCTGTCTATAATAAAGAAAATGATCGAGATACGAAAATAATGAGTCTAGCTATATACTAATGCCAATCTATAAAAGAGTGATGAGACTAGCTGCTCTACTAATGTGATGTAATTAAAGAAAGAAGTTAAAGTCGGTAAATGGATAAGTGTAAAGAAAAGATGGTATGCAAGATTTTAAAAGATCTTAGCAGTATAGTACCATACCAATCGAGAAAACCGACTAAAAGGATGAGAGTAAAAATATGAAGAGATAAAAGTGGGAATATGAAAACAAAAATGAAAATGGAATAAGGAAATAAGTTGCATGATGAAAAGGGAACATTAATATGAAACAGTTCCCGAAGGTAAGACTGAAAATGATTTGTGTTGGTTATCACATAACTGTGGCAAGATGAAAAAATCAGGCCAGATTTGATAGTGAAAGTAATGATACTCAAAAGAGTAAAATGAATGACACGTGTTATTTTACTGCCGGTATATAAATGAAAAATGATTATACATATAACCACCGTAACATGATAGAAATGGTGAAAATATATAGATGATGTGGTGATTAAATATATAAATTGAGGATTCAATTGTGGAATCTAAATTATGAAAAGAGATTTAAAGACCATACTACATGAAGAGAACATGATAGTCTCATGATCTATGACTGTAAGAGATGATCAATAGTAAAGTCTGCAAGTGCGATGCAACCTTAATGAAATAAAAGAGAAAATGAATATTGTGGACAATAACGAGTTCAAAAGAGAAATGATGATATGGAAGTGATTAAAGACTGATGATCTGAATAGAATCACTTTCTATTATTAGACTCTTAGATTCTCTAGTGCCTTAGTCGCAGTATGAGTGAGAAACAGTGGAGATGTATATGTACAGTTCCAGTGAGCATTACATGTGATGGGAGTCTCTGAGATGGCATATGCTTAATGAGAAATAGCAAAAGGCTTTGAGATCTCAAGTGTATTGATAGCATCGCTCCGTACTGATGTAAATATCTTAGCGTAATATTGAAACGCTTGAAGATACATTGAGAGAGCAGATGCATGAGATGTATAAGCTACTGGGACAATTACATATAACTGACTGACATGTGTAATTGATAATTTTAAACGATATCGACTTGGCACTGAGTGAGAAAAATGGATGATGAACAGCATAGAGCAGCTGTGACATGAAAAATACTGTGCATGGACTCTTATGTGAAAAGAGGAATGAAATGAATGACTCCCAATTTGATGAATGAACTTACAAGAGTATAGATATATATGATGAAAGACAGCATGTAGTGGTCTAAAGTACTCTTGATGTTGAAAGTGTACTGGCAGTATTACTTGGAGGATGACTTAGAGGTCAAAAGTCATAAGTATACGAAATGTACCACCTTTGGACTTAAGCTAAATTCGGAGAACCGAATTTTTTTAAGGTGGGGAGGATGTGATAACCGTAAATTTTTCATTTATTGGAAATTATAAATATTGGAAATAAATAAATAAATAAAATTATGAGAATGGGATACTAGTGAAAATCCCGAAAATTGAGAAAGGAACGGATGGTGGAAATTCGAGTGAAGAAAAGTTAAATTGGAAATTCAGAAAATAAGAAAAGGAGAAAATTAATTTGGATAAATGGAAATCCAAATTAAATAAGAAAATGAGAAAAGAAAATAGGAAATATATTTATATAATTGTATATTATATAAATATATAAATGTTGTGTAATTTAAAGTGAACAAATATATATAAATACATATATATACTTAATATGTATTTTGTTAATACATAATATATATAGTACTATACTATATATAATAATAATAATATTATATGTATTACATATATATAATACCAATATAATATATGTTATATTATAAGTATAATATATATTATATAATATAGATTATATGTATATAATTAAATTAGAAGAAAAAAAAAGAAATAGAGAAGGAATCGGGATAGAGCTCGATCCCTTCCCAAAACAGAAGGGACCGACAGTAGCAACCAGTGCCGCCGCCGGCGAGAGGAGGCCAGGAAGAGGTAGAGAACGCCACTGGGCAAAAGAAGGGAGAGGTCGCCGGCGTCGAAAAGAAAGAAATAGAGGCGGAAACCCTGCGGAAGCCGAGAAGGAGAAGAGAAGAGAAAGTGGCGGTGTCGGCCAAATCGGTCGCCGCCACTGCAACCGAAGCTTCACCGGAGGAAGAGGAAGACGTGGGAAGCCACCGGTGAGGCGAGGAATGGCGGAGGAAGCCGACGGAGGAGGAGAAGAAACCGAAGGTAAATCGAGTAGATCTGTCACCGTGCCGTCGATCCAGGCCGAGCTGAGGCCACCGGCAAGTTCGTCTCAACGCTGGCCAGCTGTTGAGCCACCGAGCCGCTGGAGAACCGGTCGCCGGTGTGGAACCGGCAAGGAAGGAGGCTGACCGGTCTGGTCGGGAAAAAGAGAAAAAGGAAAAAGAAAAAGAAAAAGAAAAGAAAAAGGAAAAAAGAAAAAGAAAAGAAAAGAAAAGAGAAAAAAAAGAAGGAAGAAAAGAAGAAAGAGAAAAGAAAAAGGAATTTCGAGAATTTGGAAAATTCTCGTGAATTCGAGAATTACGGGAAATCTCGAGAATTACAGGAATATGTAAGAAATCCCGAAAAGTATTAAATTATTTAAATAATTTATTTATTTAAATAATTATGGAAAAATTCTAAATTGTAGAATTTAAATTCCAGAAAATTCCTTCGATGACCGAGCCGATGGAATCGGGCGAGGTGAACACGGGCGCGACCTTCGAGAGGCAGTCGCCGACCCGAAATAGGTAAGGGAGACATGTGCCGCCTGTAAGGATATTCGGCCACATGTTTTAAATTATGCATTTAATTTATAAATGCAATTTATAATGATTGGTTTTGAAATTTGTGGTGATTTATCGATTTTAAATTGTGGTGAAATACCGGTTGAGAAATATAAACTGTATTTTTCGTGCAGGAGGCTAGCCAAATCGGCAGTCGTTATACTGTCGAAAAATTATCGAAAAATTACTGAAATTTATCGATAATCACCGAAAACCATAATAAATGATTTGATTTCATGTGAAACGATTTTCAGGTACGAAAATCGAGAAATCAAGTAAATTTCATAAAACATGAATATAGTGATATTTAATTTTAAAATATTCATGTTTTCGAGTATGGTGAAAAGGAAATCACCGAAAATTCACCGGTAGGTGATATTTCACGTGAAACGAGATGAAAATGAAAAAGAGACTGAAGTGAATATTTTTATAAATATTTTTAAATATTCACTTGATTTAATATAAAACCTTTATGGTTTTAATTGTGAGTTAAATAATTATATAAATTCCATAAAGGTCAAGAAATGATGGAAAACTATGATTTCGAGACTAGAGGTTTCTACATGTGTTTTTAGAAAGAAACATAGTTACGGGATTTATGAATTTGGAAAAATAAATATTTTATTTTTCATAAATTATTGAAAAATCATATTTTCAAGTGAAAGCACGGAAAAGCGTGCATACGTGTTTTATGGTGGAGAAAGGACAGTTTTGCCCTTTTATATGTTACATTGATGATTTTGCAAACTGTTTCACCGTGAGGAAAACACGATTTATACCTTTATGAAATAGTTTGAGAAATATTATTTAAATTATAAATTTCGTAAAGGTGATGATTTTATTACATGTGAGCCTTATGGATATTTGTGAAATATTTCGATTTACTGTATTTAAAATCCATAAAGGCTATGGTACGGTTTATACTGTTTTGAGACTTAGACCCCGAGTTTCATGCATCACACTTATACTATTACTGTCACGTGGCTAATAGACCTGCCAGTCATCAGCGTCCCGGATGTCACCTGGCAAGTGTACACCGAGGACACCATATAGATCATGGCCATAGATCTCACTGTTATACTGTTACTGTGTCCCTTCGGGGATGATGATTACTAGTCCATTATTGGATGATGATAGCATGATTTAATTGTAGGGTGATACCTAGTCTCACATACTGTTACTGTTTACTGAAAGGATTTACAGAATCCTATTTATTGTACTGTACTGTTTACTGTTCTGAACTACTGTTTACTATTTACTATTACTGAAAAAACTGTACCAAAACACTGTTTACTGAACTGTACTGTTTACTGAAATGGTAACCACTGATTACTGTTTTATTGAAGAAAAAGCTACCATTTACTATTTACTGAACTAAAAGCTACCGTATACTATTTACTGAATGGGTAGCTACTGCTTACTGTTACTGATTGAACCGTATTGAGATACTGTTTTACTGAATACTGAATATACTGTTTTACTGAACTGTACGATACGGTTACTGATTTGAAAAGAGAAATAAATGTTTGTTTTAAAAGAATAACATAAGAATTATTTCTAAGATAAAAATAATCGCAAAAGTACTTATCTAATGATTGGATATTTGCGAACCACTGTACTGTCACGTGTTTTATTGTATTGAAGAGAAGAGAAGTAAACCACTATTTTTATTACTGAACTGCCACGTGTTTTAAAGTATACTGGATGTGAAAAGAAATAGTGGTTTACTCCGTGGAAAAACGAAAATTATATCGTTTTGAAAACAACGAAAATAGTACTCTCTACAGTTGCTTCTAGGTTCCGGAACAAGTAAGGTATTTCAAAATACCTGCCTTACTCTATCTAGATCCTCGGCCGACTGTAGTATCCTTCCTACATCTGTGCCTAGAGCCAGCTAGGAAGATTTTAAAGAAAATGAAAAAAAATTATTTTCAGCATATATAGATAGCTAAATATCAAGTGTGACATATAACTCTCTTACTGAGCTGTGGTTTGCTCACTCCCCAATTTTAACATTTCAGGTTTTAATGATGGTGAGATCCAATATTTATGGATTACGGCTGCACATAATGGACAATGTGACAGACCGACTAAGATATATCAGGTACGATCATTTATTTTCTGTATTTAGACATGTCTACAGTACTACATATTTGTAATTAAGATAGGGGATGTGTATAATGTTAACAATATTTTATTAAATTGTTTAACATCAAGTGTAAAGTGAAGTATCACAGATAGTCCAACCGGATAAATTGTGTAAAATAAGGTGAAAAATGTGGTAACGGGGCGTTACAGTCCAATAGCTTTCACATCTCGTGCATCCGCTCACTCAACATATCATTGAGTGTTTCCGTATTACGCTCAAACATTTTTACATCATGTGTCGCGCCCGATCTTTCTTAATATCTTACGGAAGCCTAAATTGCGGAATTATTTTTTTTTTCTTATATCACTATCCATTTGTAGGTGAATATGTAGGCCAATCTCAATTTCATATAACTCCCTTGATATATCTAGGCACATCTACCAACATACATAATGCCAATTCAAAAAGTATATTGATCGTCATATTCCAATAACACATAATCTAGCTTACATCCCAGACTCATCACATAAATATATATATGTACAATCAAAAGCATTCCAATACACTGTGCCATCATCCGTTTATGTCTATACAAACCGCTGGGAGCCATATACCTCAGACTGTGTAGGGAAGTCCACTCTCAAGAAGCTTCCCAAGCCAAAAAGAACAGTCGCTGTATCGATCACTCTGAAAGGGAGGGGAAAGAAGAGGGGAGTGAGTCGTAAACTCAGTAAGTAACAACAATAAGCAACTAAATTTTACCGAACATCCCTCATTTATGAAAGCTAATTCAAATCACTTTAAAATAAATCAAATCAATTATGCTGCATCAAATTTAAAACACAGTATGAAAACTCAATAGCAAATCATAGTCAAATATGGAGTTCCATCATTAGACTAGAAGTTTCAATATCAAACCATACTTAAAGTATGCAGTGAAATCAATAAAACAAACCATAGTACCAAGAGAGTTCACAGAGTATCAACCGATACTACTTAGAGCGAACAAACCCACGGTAGCTAACCGTAGCCAAACTCCCATAAAGGGCGCTGCCTATGCATAGACCAATCAAACCTCGGCTCATTGCGCATATGAAACCGGGACCTGTCCAAACGTAATATACGGGACAAGCCAAATGTCTCCGAGGCTAATGCTCGAGAAACAGTGCTATAAGTCAATCAAATGTGTCTACAAAGTTCTCAAGGTACAGTGCCCTGAGGTCTCAATACCTCGGGTCTAAAACAGATATCCGGTAGTCTTAAAACAAATTTCATTCTTCCCTGACCTCATAGCAATCTTTGGAGTTTATAAGGAAGTAATTCAACAAACAAGGCTCACAAGGCATTTAAAAGCATTAACAAGGTTACAACACAAGGTATAAAATCATATTAAATCAGAATTTAATTTGAACCTTTAAAACATTTTAAATATTTCTTATGTATATAAATACGCGCAAATAGTACATTTCTTGTGAGCCCATCACCTATTTACAAACCATTTCTAGTAAAGCAAACTCAACAGTCAAGGGAAGACATCTCATATGCAGCATTCATTTGGTTTCAATTGCCAAATTCCAAGAGTTTATCGCATTAAGCAAATTGGATGCAAGTAGTCGCTTAGGGTTACTTAAAGTACTTCCTTAGCTTCTGAATCAGTTCTCCCTCGCCTAACTAGTCTTGGAGTATTGATTGATTTCGGGCCTATCTCAGTCCTTAGGACAACCCTCTACATAACAAATGGTAGATTGAATCAATCTCTATACATCCATCGATCATAGTATTTCCAATCATAAGCTAACATTAAGCATTATATAATTCAACAAGAATAATACTTGGCTGTGTTTCCAGAGTTATTCAAACATTACTAGCACCGTTTATTGCCTTTTCGTTCGTTTGAACTACTTACGACCCATTTGGTCCATTTCTGTTCTTTAAGGTTTTGGACCTTATGGCATTGTGCTAGACTTAGGTACAATTTCCAGAACTTAATTATCAAACCATAATTTTTATATTACTTCTAACTCAAATCCCTATTTAGACATATAAGGCTCATTTCCTAATTCATTTTGTGCCATTTCCCATCAATTTTTAGACCTTGGTCCAATCTGGCACAGTAGGCAGGAAATTTCCTTACCTGTGTACAGTAAAATGCTTACTGCCAACTATAGGGATATGAGATCTATACAAACTCAATACCATGTCAAGCATGACTCATTTATCTTTCTGAACATATAAATTTTGCAGTCATATTTGATCTGGGCAATTTTCTATGAATATTTGAAGTTTACACTAAAAATCTGTCCCCAGCAATGAGTATCTTGCATGCATTCATACATATCTCACGCCATGAAGTTCCAAATCTGGAAATTCCAGAACTAGATGAAAGTTAACTCATTTTCCTATTTAGAAATGTAAGATTCACAATTTAACTCCTCCTATATCAATACCAGGAATTTTCCAAAAGTTCAGTATGTACAGTAGTCTCCTGACACAGTAAACACTGACCAATATGCACAAACTGTCTCATATCTGGTTATAGGGGTATCCAAATGATGCAAACTCAGAACCATCATGTTCCTAACTTAATTATCCTTTCTAGACATGTAAGGCTTGCACCCTAATTCAATTTAGGCCATTTGCTATGATTTTCCAAAGTTTCAGTATGTACAGTAGTCTCCTGACACAGTAAACACTGACCAATATGCACAAACTATCTCATATCTGGTTATAGGAGTATCCAAATGATGCAAACCCAGAACCATCATGTTCCTAACTTAATTATCCTTTCTAGACATGTAAGGATTGCACCCTAATTCAATTTAGGCCATTTGCTATGATTTTCCAAAGTCAGGACTGTGATTCACGTTTCTGGACAGAACACCCTGCACTCATTTGTAAATAACTCAAGCTACAGAAGTCCAATTCAAGAAATTCCAAAACTGACTTTCTTGTAACTTAAAGGGCCATAATTCATAATTTTTCTAGAATTTTTCTCCGTATAGAACTATTAAACTGCTCATTTTAATTTTCACCCAAACAGAATAGCAAATTCCAGATTCAACATCAAGTCAGAATTTCAGTTTATTTTTATCTAACCATAGCCATTTAAATTTAGCTCATCACAATATCATTTTCATGCATAATAATCAATCATTATAGGGTTAGAACCTTACCCCCTTAATTTGATGCACAAACAGAATCGGTTGGAACCATTTCAGACCATTTCTCCTAGCTTGTTTGCTGTCACACCTATACACATCAATACCAATCCAATAAACACATTTGCATTCTATTTCCATAGATTAATTCCAGCATAAACACATCAACTCACCTCAATTTACGATCTTTCTTATTTGCCCTAAATCCCAATCTAAATCTGCTGTAGTTTGGGTTTCAACTCCTCACTTCTTCAATCACCAATGGGCAACTCTTCTCACTTCTTCTCCTTCACTTCCAATGCCCTAATCTTGTTGAACCCAAGCTCCCATTGCATCCATGGCTCACGATTCTTTGACCAGCTCTAGCATGAAACTTGCTCCTTCATTTTCGTTGTGGCCTCCTTCACAATGTAGATTCTTAAATCAGTTTGGGTGGTTGGGTGAAATGGAAGAGGGTTTGAAGAAGATTCCTAAATCTTGGCCGGACTTGAGGGAGGAGGAAGATGGGTTATTCTTGCTAGGGTTGTTGACACTTTGCTGGAGAAGTTTACTCTTCTTGGTTTCGGTTTGGGGAGGGAAAATAGAAGAAAAAACGTGGCTGCCAATTTTTCCAGCCTTTAACTTATGTATTCCAGCCCTTTAGTCTTAGATCTCCAGCCCTTGATTTAATTGGCAACCTCTTACTTTTATTTTCAACCCTTGATTATTTGGCAGCCCTTCCCACTTGTATTTCCAGCCTATTTATGTTGTATTTCCAATCCTCATTTCATCAGTTTCTAATAACCCAATTTAACATAAATGGATTAATAGATGAATAACCATTGTTTCAAGCAAATAATAATGTCTTCCATTTTTCTATTGTCTTAATAATTCTAATTTCCATAACTTATATATGTATACATATATATATATATATTTATACACATATATATTTAATTCTCTCATAGTATATCTTAATCAATTTAATTTATTCCCTACTTCATATCTTAGTACCTACATACTCACATTTACGTATCCATCGCTTCTTGACCAAGATGGCCCGGATATTCTCAACTTCCATAATCTGTCCAAATTCCAAAATAACCTCAAGTCAGTCAAAATTTACTCTAGTATACTTACGATAGATATCGAAATTAAGGGTTATTACATTCTTCCCACCTTGGAAAATTTGGTCCCCAAATTTGAGTATCGTTACTTCAAAACAAGTGAGGATACCTCTCCTTCATTAGACTCTCTACTTCCCAGGTGGCTTCTTCCTTCGAATGCCTTTGCCACAACACCTTCACTAGTGGAATAGTTTTGGATCTTAGCACCTTCTCCTTGCGATCTAAGATCCTGACAGGCTTCTCTTCATATGTGAGATCATCCCGAATATCTAACTCTCCATAATCTACCACGTGAGAAGGATCTGGGTGGTATTTTCTTAACATTAACACGTGAAACACGTTGTGCACACCCGCTAGCTATGGTGGTAGAGCCAACCTGTATGCCACCTCACTGACCTTCTCTAAAATCTCGAATGGTCCCACATACCTTGGGCTAAGTTTGCCCTTCTTCCCGAATCTCATAATGCCCTTCGAAGGAGAAACTTTCAAAAATACCAAATCACCAACCTCGAACTCCAAATGTCTCCTACGATTATCGACATATGACTTTTGCCTACTCTGGGCAGTCTTAAGTCTATCACAAATAAGCTTTATTCTGTCCAAAGCTTGCTGAACCAAGTCAGGTGCAAACAATTTTCTGTCTCCCACTTCCTCCCATCCAACCGGAGACCGACACTTTCTCCCGTACAATGCTTCATATGGGGCCATCCTTATACTGGAGTGGAAGCTATTATTGTATGCAAATTCTGCCAATGGTAAGTGTTCATCCCAAGAGCCTTTGTAATCAAGTGCAAATGCTCTCAACATGTCCTCGAGAGTCTGAATGGTTCTCTCGGACTGACCATCAGTCTGAGGATGGTAAGCGGTGCTTAGGTGTAACGAGTCCCCATTGCTTCCTGAAACTTCTCCCAAAATCTAGAAGTGAATCGGGAATCTCGATCAGACACAATGCTCACTGGGACACCGTGTAGCCGAACAATTTCCCGAACATAGAATCGGCCAAAGCACTGAGAGAATCTGTAGCCTTCATGGCTAAAAAGTGAGCTGATTTGGTTAGTCTATCCACTATCACCCAAATAGCATCATGCTGTCTTTTAGTCCTTGGAAGACCTAGCACGAAGTCCATGGTGATGTGCTCCCATTTCCAGCTCGGAATAGACAATGGTTGAAGCAACCCCGCGGGCCTTTGATGTTCAACCTTCACCTGTTGACAGACTAGGCATTTTGCAACAAAATCGGCGATATCTTTCTTCATTCCAGACCAGTAGTATAAGCTACGCAAGTTCTGGTACATCTTAGTACTACCAGGGTGCATAGCATATTTCGAGCTATGAGCTTCCTCCAAAATCAACTTCTTTAACTCTGAATCATTCGGAACATACATTCGGCCCTTATACCTCAAATTGCCATCATTGCCGAACCTAAACTCTGTTCCTTCATTTTGGTTCCTTCATTTCCACAAACAATCTCTTTCAATCGAGGATCCTCTTTTTGCTTTTGACGAATTCGATCAATCAGTTCAGGCTCTATCCTCATACTGGCCATCATACAACCCTCTCCAACGGTTCTATATCTAATCTCAAGTCTGCAAACTGCTGTAGCATACACCATTCCTGGACCATCAACATCGAGACCATAGCAGTGCCTTTCCTACTCAACGCATTTGCTACAACATTAGCCTTGCCTGGATGGTAAAGAATTTCACAGTCGTAGTCCTTCAACAACTCCATCCATCTCCGCTGGCGCATATTCAATTCTTTCTGGGAGAATAAGTACTTCAGACTTTTATGATCTGTAAAAATCTGAAATGTTTCCCCATAGAGATAATGGTGCCAAATCTTGAGCGCGAACACTACGGCAGCAAGCTCTAGGTCGTGTGTCGGATAATTCTTCTCATGGTCCTTCAACTGACGAGAACCATAAGCTATTACCTTCCCGTGCTGCATTAAGACACACCCTAATCCTTGATACGAAGCATCACGGTAGACAGCAAAACCTCCTGACCCACTAGGAATAGTCAGTATTGGAGCAGAGGTAAGCCGCCTCTTCAACTCCTGAAAGCTATTTTCACATGCCTCATTCCAATCAAAGTTCACTCCTTTCCGAGTGAGTCGATGCAGTGGGGTAGCAATCTTGGAGAAACCTTCTACAAATTTCCTGTAATAACCTGCTAAACCCAAGAAACTTCGAACTTTTGTTACAGTCTGAGGCCTTCCCCACTTCACAATAGCTTCAGTCTTGGACGGATCTACTGATACCCCGTCCTTTGACACTATATGCCCCAGAAAAGCAATCTGATCCAACCAGAAGTCACATTTACTGAGCTTAGCATACAACTCCTTGTCTCTAAGGACTTGGAGCACTGTTCGTAAATGCTGTTCGTGCTCGTCTTTTGACTTGGAGTATACCAGGATGTCGTCTATGAAGACAATCACAAATAAGTCTAAGAAAGGCTTGAACACCTCAATCATTAAGCTCATGAAAGCCGCTGGTGCATTTGTCAAGCCAAATGGCATCACTAGAAATTCATAATGGCCATATCTAGTCCGAAAGGCCGTGTTAGAAACATCATCCTCTCGAATCCTCAATTGATGATAGCCGGATCGAAGGTCTATTTTAGAAAACACCGTAGCACCCTTCAACTGATCGAATAGATCATCAATTCTCGGTAATGGGTACTTGTTCCTAATTGTTGCCTTGTTAAGTAGCCTGTAGTCAATACACAATCTTAGACTTTCATCCTTCTTCTTAACAAACAACATCGGTGCACCCCAGGGAGATATGCTCAGGCGTATAAATCCCTTATCAAGTAGCTCTTGCAACTGCTTCTTTAGTTCATCCAATTCCACAAGAGCCATTCTATAAGGTGCCCTTGAGATAGGCTGAGTACCCGGGACTAAGTCGATGGTGAACTCAGTCTCTCGCTTGGGTGGTAAGCCTGGCAATTCATCAGGGAATACATCTAGAAACTCTCTGACGATTGGTATATCCCTTAATTCAGGATGTTTCTTGGAGGCATCTTCCACATAGGCTAAATACCCTTCGCAAACATCATGCATTCTTAGGCAAAATAATCAACAAAAACAATCATCACTTATTATTACTTATCAAAAGAGATTACAACAGTTTCAGGTAGGGAGAACATCACTATTTTCTTATAACAATCTAACCAAGCATGATGTCTAGCTAGCCAATCCATTCCTAGGATTACATCAAAATCTCTCATATTTAACAAAATCAAATCGACTAGCAGACTCCTATCTCCCACCTTAACCTCACAATTCCTATATACAATATCAATTATATGGTTTTCCTTTAGGGGAGTGCTCACATGAAGCGGACGATCTAACCTTACAGGTTCTAATTTAATCTTGTTAGCAAAATATGGAGCAATAAAAGAATGAGTAGAACCAGAGTCTATTAAAACATAAGCTTCAAAATCAGCAATAGTAAGCTTACCTTTAACCACGAAGTCTCTTCCCTGTGCAGAAGCCTCATCCAATGCAAAGACTCGACCTTGAGCTACTGGCTTCTTGCCCTTATCCACTGCTTTTCCCTTGTCACCAGCCGAATGCTCAAAGGCCCTTTCTACAGTCTTGCGATAGGGACAATCTCTGACCATATGTCCCTGTTTCCCACAGTGGAAACAAGCTCCTGTCTCCCTATAACAAGGCTTAGTACCATGATTGCTTCCACACTTAGGACAAGTTGGACCCCTCTTAGTCTCATCCCCTTTCGGTTTGGTTCCCAATGTCTTCTGCCTCTTTTCTAGCTGCTTGCCCTTGTAGGGCTTTCTATCATCGACCCTCTTATCTTTTCCCTTGTTCCTCCACTTAGACCCATATTCTTGCTGAATCAGGTCGTGTTCAAGCTCAACCATCTGAGCTCGTCTGATAGCCTCTGCGAAATTAGTGATATCTAGCACTGCCAACTTACTCTGAATCGCGAGTTTCAATCCCGAGATGAACTTGATGGTCTTAGCTTTCTCGTCCTTGGATGGTAGAAGATCATACTGACACAAAGCTAAGAACTTTGACTCATATTCATCCACGATGTTGGAACCCTGAGTCAATTTCAGAAAATCTACCTGTTTCTTTCTTTGAGCAGGCTCGGGAATATACTGCTTAAAGAAGCTCTCTAGAAAAGCTTCCCATGTGATCTCCGGGTTCTGACTTGTCAACAATTTCTCAGCTGATTCCCACCAAACCTCCGCTTTCTCCCGGAACATAAATACCGCTAATCTCATTTTTTCCGTAGAACTGTAGCCCATACACTTGAACAATTTCTCTAGCTGTTTGACCCATTCTTCGGCTACATCCGGGTCCTTTTCACCCTTAAAAGTGGGCAGATTCATCTTCTGAAATTGTCGAAGCCTACTCATGTTCCTATCCACCTGATCTCCAACCTGTGGTGGTGGCACTAGAAGTGGTAGAGGCTGTGGGGCTATAGGTGGCTGCGGTGGTGCTGGTGGTTGTGGTGGTACAGCCGGTTGTTGCTGCGGAGCAGCCTGAGGCTGTGGCACAGGAGGAGGGACTTGTGCCTGTGCCTGTGCCTGAGCTTGGGCTGGAGGCTGATTAGAGTTGCCTCCGAATTGTTGCGCTATGAAAGCCACAAGATTTTGGACTGTTTGCTGTATTTCTCCCACAATCCTCGATAACTGGCCCACTTCTGCATTAAGATCTGGGGCCCGAGGAGGCTGTGGTGGAGGCGGGGGAGTAGGAGACCTGGACCGCTCTGTAAGAAGAACTCGTCGTGGTCTACCTCTACTCTTCATTATCACTTACTTCCTGTCACATTAACAACAATTAGTACAGTTTATATGGCAACCGCAGCTCAAAGATAGACATAGGCACAGTGCATAGGGATGTAAGCTAACTTTATTAACCTACACAGACACGAACAAACCCGCTCTAATACCAAACTGTCGCACCCGATCTTTCTTAATATCTTACGGAAGCCTAAATTGCGGAATTTTTTTTTTCTTATATCACTATCCATTTGTAGGTGAATATGTAGGCCAATCTCAATTTCATATAACTCCCTTGATATATCTAGGCACATCTACCAACATACATAATGTCAATTCAAAAAGTATATTGATCGTCATATTCAATAATACATAATCTAGCTTACATCCCAGACTCATCACATAAATATATATATATATGTACAATCAAAAGCATTCCAATACACTGTGTCATCATTCGTCTATGTCTATACAAACCGCTGGGAGCCATATACCTTAGACTGTGCAAGGAAGTCCACTCTCAAGAAGCTTCCCAAGCCAAAAAGAACAGTTGCTGTATCGATCACTCTGAAAGGGAGGGGAAAGAAGAGGGGAGTGAGTCGTAAACTCAGTAAGTAACAACAATAAGCAACTAAATTTTACCGAGCATCCCTCATTTATGAAAGCTAATTCAAATCACTTTCAAATAAATCAAATCAATTATGTTGCATCAAACTTAAAACACAGTATGGAAACTCAATAGCAAATCATAGTCAAATATGGAGTTCCATCATTAGACTAGAAGTCTCAATATCAAACCATACTTAAAGTATGTAGTGAAACCAATAAAACAAACCATAGTACCAAGAGAGTTCACAAAGTATCAACCGATGCTACTTAGAGCGAACAAACCCACGGTAGCTAACCGTAGCCAAACTCCCATAAAGGGCGCTGCCTATGCATAGACCAATCAAACCCCAGCTCATTGCGCATATGAAACCGGGACCTGTCCAAACGTAATATACGGGACAAGCCAAACATCTCCGAGGCTAATGCTCGAGAAACAGTGCTCTAAGTCAATCAAATGTGTCTACAAAGTTCTCAAGGTACAGTGCCCTGAAGTCTCAATACCTCGGGTCTAAAACAGATATCCGGTAGCCTTAAAACAAATTTCATTCTTCCCTGACCTCATAGCAATCTTTGGAGTTTATAAGGAAGTAATTCAACAAACAAGGCTCACAAGGCATTTAAAAGCATTAACAAGGTTACAACACAAGGTATAAAATCATATTAAATCAGAATTTAATTTGAACCTTTAAAACATTTAAAATATTTCTTATGTATATAAATACGCGCAAATAGTACATTTATTGCGAGCCCATCACCTGTTTACAAACCATTTCTAGTAAAGCAAACTCAACAGTCAAGGGAAGACATCTCATATGCAGCATTCATTTGGTTTCAATTGCCAAATTCCAAGAGTTTATAGCATTAAGCAAATTGGATGTAAGTAGTCGCTTAGGGTTACTTACAGTACTTCCTTAGCTTCTGAATCAGTTCTCCTTCGCCTAACAAGTCATGGAGTATTGATTGATTTCGGATCTATCTCAGTCCTTAGGACAACCCTCTACATAGCAAATGGTAGATTGAATCAATCTCTATACATCCATCGATCATAGTATTTCCAATCATAAGCTAACATTAAGCATTATATAATTCAACAAGAACAATACTTGGCTGTGTTTCCAGAGTTATTCAAACGTTACTAGCACCGTTTATTGCCTTTTCGTTCGTTTGAACTACTTACGACCCATTTGGTCCATTTCTGTTCTTTAAGGTTTTGGACCTTATGGCATTGTGCTAGACATAGGTACAATTTCCAGAACTTAATTATCAAACCATAATTTTTATATTACTTCTAACTCAAATCCATATTTAGACATATAAGGCTCATTTCCTAATTCATTTTGTGCCATTTCCCATCAATTTTTAGACCTTGGTCCAAATCTGGCACAGTAGGCAGGAAATTTCCTTACCTATGTACAGTAAAATGCTTACTGTCAACTATAGGGATATGAGATCTGTACAAACTCAATACCATGTCAATCATGACTCATTTATCTTTCTGAACATGTAAAGTTTGCAGTCATATTTGATCTGGGCAATTTTCTATGAACATTTGAAGTTTACATTAAAAATCTGTCCCCAGCAGTGAGTATTCTGCATGCATTCATACATATCTTAAGCCATGAAGTTCCAAATCTGGAAATTCCAAAACTAGATGAAAGTTAATCATTTCCCTATTTAGAAATGTAAGATTCATAATTTAACTCCTCCTATATCAATACCAGGAATTTTCCAAAATTTCAGTATGTACAGTAGTCTCCTGACACAGTAAACACTGACCAATATGCACAAACTGTCTCATATCTGGTTATAGGGGTATCCAAATGATGCAAACCCAGAACCATCATGTTCCTAACTTAATTATCCTTTCTATACATGTAAGGCTTGCACCCTAATTCAATTTAGGCCATTTGCTATGATTTTCCAAAGTTTCAGTATGTACAGTAGTCTCCTGACACAGTAAACACTGACCAATATGTACAAACTATCTCATATTTGGTTATAGGAGTATCCAAATGATGCAAACCCAGAACCATCATGTTCCTAACTTAATTATCCTTTCTAGACATGTAAGGATTGCACCCTAATTCAATTTAGGCCATTTGCTATGATTTTCCAAAGTCAGGACTGTGATTCACGTTTCTGGACAGAACACCCTGCACTCATTTATGGATAACTCAAGCTACAGAAGTCCAATTCAAGAAATTCCAAAACTGACTTTCTTGTAACTTAAAGGGCCGTAATTCATAATTTTTCCAGAATTTTTCTCCATACAGAACTATTAAACAGCTCATTTTAATTTTCACCCAAACAGAATAGCAAATTCCAGATTCTACATCAAGTCAGAATTTCAGTTTATTTTTATCTAACCATAGCCATTTAAATTTAGCTCATCACAATATCATTTTCATGCATAATAATCAATCATTATAGGGTTAGAACCTTACCCCCTTAATTTGATGCACAAACAGAATCGGTTGGAACCATTTCAGACCATTTCTCCTAGCTTGTTTGCTGTCACACCTATACACATCAATGCCAATCCAATAAACACATTTGCATTCAATTTCCATAGGTTAATTCCAGCATAAACACATCAACTCACCTCAATTTACGACCGTTCTTATTTGCCCTGAATCCCAATCTAAATCTGCTGTAGTTTGGGTTTCAACTCCTCACTTCTTCAATCACCAATGGGCAGCTCTTCTCACTTCTTCTCCTTCACTTCCAATGCCCTAATCTTGTTGAACCCAAGCTCCCATTGCATCCATGGCTCACGATTCTTTTGCCAGCTCTAGCATGAAACTTGCTCCTTCATTTTCGTTGTGGCCTCCTTCACAATGTAGATTCTTAAATCAGTTTGGGTGGCTGGGTGAAATGGAAGAGGGTTTGAAGAAGATTCCTAAATCTTGGCCGGACTTGAGGGAGGAGGAAGATGGGTTATTCTTGCTAGGGTTGTTGACACTTTGCTAGAGAAGTTTACTCTTCTTGGTTTCGGTTTGGGGAGGGAAAATAGAAGAAAAAACGTGGCTGCCAATTTTTCCAGCCTTTAACTTATGTATTCCAGCCCTTTAGTCTTAGATCTCCAGCCCTTGATTTAATTGGCAACATCTTACTTTTATTTTCAACCCTTGATTATTTGGCAGCCCTTCCCACTTGTAATTCCAGCCTATTTATGTTGTATTTCCAATTCTCATTTCATCAGTTTCTAATAACCCAATTTAACATAAATGGATTAATAGATGAATAACCATTGTTTCAAGCAAATAATAATGTCTTCCATTTTTCTATTGTCTTAATAATTCTAATTTCCATAACTTATATATGTATACATATATATATTTATACACATATATATTTAATTCTCTCATAGTATATCTTAATCAATTTAATTTATTTCCTACTTCATATCTTAGTACCTATATACTCACATTTACGTATCCATCGCTTCTTGACCAAGATGGCCCGGACATTCTCAACTTCCATAATCTGTCCAAATTCCAAAATAACCTCAAGTCAGACAAAATTTACTCTAGTATACTTACGATAGATATCGAAATTAAGGGTTATTACATCATGTACGGAGCGGTGCTGTCTATAAATTTGGAATCTCAGAGCCTTTTGCTATTTCCCATAACATATAGCTAGTCAGAGATTCCCATCACATATAGAGCTCACTGGAACTTCACATACATTCTCATCATTTTATAATTATATTTCGACTATGGCACTAAAGAATCTAAGAGTTTGATAATGAAGGAGTGATTTCATTAGACTATCAGTCTACAATCACTTCCATATTATCATATTTCTTTTAGATTCTTCATTATTATCCTCAATACTCTTTTCATATTTATTTCATCAATTGCTGCAGTTCATTTGCAGACTTTACTATTTACCACCTTTTACCATAATTGAATCAGGAGACAATCATTTTCTCCCCATATCTACTTCCATGTAATCTCATCATTACATCTTTTATTCTTATGGTACACTCTATATCACTTATGTTTTAGAATATACCTGAGAATATACTCTTTTGATAATTTAGATTCCATTATGGCATAATCAAATTATAATTTAATCTCCTCATTATTTAACTTCATCATTGAATCTATAATTATCAATTTAATCATCTCATTATCCATATAAATCCATTATTTCCATCATTTCGAGGTGGTATATATATATATATCCTTTTTGTTCTATTTACATAACTGGCAATAAAATGTAAATCACTTCTTTACTTCTTTGAGTATAATTACTTTTCCTCTATCGAGTTTGGCTCGATCTTACATTTAATCATAATCATGTGATAATCACAAAATCACTTTTAGTTTTAAATTCGGGAACTATTTCATACCCGTGTTCCCTTTTCATCATGTACTTTCCTCTTATGACATATTCATTTTTTCCTTCATCATTATTTCAGTCACTTTTCATCAGTGGTAAAATATTCCACTATTAAATTCCTTTAACCTTTTACATATCATCTTTATGTTTATTCATCCACTGACTTTAACCTTTTACTTATTAGTCACGTTAGTAGAGCAGCTAACCCATAAACTCTCCTATAGACTGGCAATAGTATTTAGCTATACCCAGTACCTTCCGTATCTCGATAACTATCTCTTCATCATAGACAGATCCGCGTTGCTCTGTCATTTGAGATCATATATCTTAGAAAGAGATACTGTCTAGCCCCTTCTTCTATTTTCCAATCTTAACATATAAATTACAATCTTTGAGAGTCCGTAGGGTCATAGCACTATGCTGCTCATTTTCCATTGATGTCTTATACTGTATCAGTATATCTTTACTTTATCCATATCTAGGTGCCTCATTCATTAAGCTTATATATCTCATAAGGAATTTCATTAACCTCGTAAACCTCAATAGGAACTCGTGATAATTTTATCGAGTTCAAATCATTATCATCTTATGATCACTAGTTTCTAACTTTTCATCTAGTGATGCCTTGTACAGATATTGGTCTTATAAACTCTTTATACATCTCCAATTAAATCAATTTAAGGCATCAATTCCATATAGATGATTATTTGTTCTTAATAAGAACTTATAAATTAATAGGAATTTAATACACCATTTAATTCATCCTCAAATCATATCATCTGTATTTCTATCAATTATCCTTATATAAGTGAATTTCATTATTCACTAATTTTTTTCAGAATTATTTCTTAAGCTTTTCGGATTCCTTTACGTTCTCCAATATAAGCTTAGAAATAACTTTTATATTCACAATCGAGTCAATGTTAGCTCGATTTTTTTCCAATCTATATAACTTTGAAAATTTATCGGGAATCTCATCCGATACTTCCTTTAATCACATATCTCTTATCATTTTGGATATTTCATCTTCGTGTCCTATCATTTCCACTGTATATCCTCAAGGCAGAGACATTTAATATTTAAATCATTTTAACATCTACTCCGCCTTGATTCACTTATTTCCTCATACTTCACAGCATATTGATCATCTTAATGAATATACTATGTCAAGTGTCATCATTTGATTAACACCTTTCACAGCTAACCGATTTATTACTACTGTAATTTACTTTTACAATCATTTTCATTTAATAATTCAGGTTAGCTGTTGTCTTCCTCATCGCTTATCTTCACTTACTGTTCTTATGCATATTCTCCAATTTCATATACTCCATACAGTACATTATTCTATAAAACATATTCCAAAATATTTCGGTTCTATAAATATCCATTAAATACTTCAGAAACTAGAATAACAGTATAGAACCGGAATTAACCGTACTGCTATGGATTACATCCTCTGTACTGATCTCTTTCTTATTCATCATCTGTAATTATATTACTTTTCATCATATCCCATGATCCCGTAATCATATCCCGTTAATACACTTTTTAATTCAGACCCTCAAAAATCAATAATAGAGTTGCTCATCCTATGACTTCCCTATAACCATTCGGGTCACATCAGCACTCCAAGTGTAGTGAAATTTATAATCGAGATCGTTATACTCATATTATGTCCTTTATACCCTCAATAACTTCATTACTATCAATAAGTTCAAAATCGACTTGATTTATCACAATTCAAAACATAATCCCATATAGGGGCATTTTCGTCATTTCACATTTTTTTCTTTCTCCTCATTATACATTTAAATCAGTAATCTTATTATCAATTTGCTGATAGTACCCCTTTCTCGTACCAATATCAGCATTTTAAGATCTTATTCGATTTCGATAGAGAAGTCCACTAGAATCCATAATTCAATTATTTTGCATGAAATGTAGCTTTACATCATCAATTTCTCTGTCAAATCAATCAATTTCAACTTCTGTTGGTCTATTTTGACCCCCGGTAAAATTTTGAAGGCAGGGGTATTTTGGTCATTTTTGGTCAAAAATATTCTCTCTCCTCAAAATACCTTCAATCAGTGATCTTAAAGTCTATTTAATGATGATATTTCATTTCCCTCCTTTATATCATCACTTTCAGGTCTCAATTCGATCCGGACAGAAAAGTACTGGTGGGGCCCTCACCAAGTCCATTTCTGTTCCTTACGAACCGACCTTCATTTATATTATAAGATCACCATTTCAGTTAACATTCCTGAGCCGTTTTTCCTTTTTGACATCTTTAGTTCATAATTCTCTCCCCCTTTTAAACACTTAATTTACAATCATTTATTTTCTTTATGTATTTAGACTACACAGTACTACAGGGGATGTTAACCTTTTCAACACATTTTCTTTCCAAAAGTATCGACAGACATTAGGCCAACCGTGCTCTGATACCATTAAATCTGTCACAGCCCGTGATCATATTTTTCACCTTATTCTATACATCTTATATGGTTGTACTGTCTGCGATACTTTACTTTTCTTTTACATATTAACAATTTCATATTAAATTATAATATGGAATACATCCCCTATCTTACTTCATAAGAAAATAGTACTGTGAAAATGTCTAAATACGAAAAATAAATGATCGTACCTCATGTCATAAGTCGAGCTGTCGCATCGTCCCCAAATGCACAGCCGAAGTCCTTTAGATGTTAGACTTTTAGTCCTCGAAAACCTGAAATGTTAATATTAAGGGGTGAGCAAACCACGGCTCAGTAAGGGAATTATATGCATACTTGATATTCAGCTTCCTATATGCTGAAAATCTTTTTTTTATTTTTCTTATGGGCTCTAGGCTCGCATGTAGGAAGGATACTACAGTCGGCTAGGGATCCGGATGGAGTAAGGTAGGTATTTTGAAATACCTATCTTGTCCCGGAACCTAGAAGCAACTGTAGAGAGTAATTTTCTTTTCGTTTGGAATTTAAATCCTTTTTCCTTTTTATTCCATATCATTTTTATATTCTTTTCAGAATAATGTTTTTATGAAATAAAGCATTTAAATAAAATAACTTGTATTCATATATTCTTTGAAAAGAATATAGTTAAATCATCATCATTTTCATTCAAAACTCATTTCATATTTTACTGTACAACCATAATTAGTATAGTACTTTAAATAGCAAAATCAGCTATTAAATCCTTTTCGTATAACATATATATCATTTAAATCTAATATTCAATTTAAAAATTAAAATAAGAATATTAGATTTATTTTCCTCCTCTTTCCTTTTTGGAAAACATATCACATATTCATGTCACATATTGTCTAATATTCAATTAAAATCATAGTAAGAATATTAGACTTATAAACTCTTTTTCCTTTTGAAAACATATATACATGTTCATCACATGTCATATGAAAAATCATCTCGTAGTACTAAAATCAGTACCGAAATAAGCATTATGTAAAATGCTGTAAATCACTTTCATTTAACTTATCACATATCATGTAAAACGTTTACATTTCACGTATCACATATCATACAAAACATTTTCATATATGGAGACTTAGGCACGCACGCCCAGCCCGTACACTGGGTCGTTATTCATATCATGCTATAGACCCCGAAGGGTATAAATAATCATGTCAGATCTATGGCCATAGTCTATAATTGTCCTCGGCGGATCACTGATCAGGTGTCGGCCGGGACTACATATCACATATCACATATTACATGTCACATATCACATATCACATATCAGCATGATAGGATGCCAACTAGTCTCAAAACCGTATTTTTCATCATCAGAAAACCTTTATGGAATTTATAAAAATATATAATTTCATAATTAAAACCATAAAGGTTATATAATAAATCAAGTGAATATTTAAGAAAATATTTATAAAATATTCACTTTATCCCTTTTTCATCTTTCATTTCATATCATGTATAATTCATATATCGAGAGAATATTTAGAAAACTTTTATAAAATATTCTCTTTATCCCCTTTTCATTTTCCATTTCATATCACATATAATTTATATATCGAGAGAATTTTCGGTGATCTCATTATCACCAATTTCGAAAACATGAATATTTTAAAATCACTTTCATTTTATTCATGTTTTTATGAAAAATATTCATTTTCTCAATTTTCGTGGTTGAAAATCATTTCTCGTGAAATAAAATCATTTATTATGATTTTATGAAATTTTCTAGAAATTTTCGATAATTTTTTGGTAGTATAACGGCTTCCGATTGGCTAGCCTCCTGCACAGAAAATACAGTTTATAATTCTAGCCAGCACATCATCACAATTTCCAACCAAAGAATCATCACAATATTTTCATAAAATATTTCATAATTAAAAACATGCAGACTGAATATCCTTACAGTGCTGCACATGCATCCCTTACCTTTTCTCGGGTCGGCGACTTCCTCTTATCGGTCGCGCTCGTACTCCATCTCTCCCGATTCCTCATCTCGATCGCCGAGAATAATTTCTGGAAATTAAAATTCTAAATTTTAGAATTTTCATAAATAATTTATTAAATTTTTACTCGAATTCATTTTCTGGAATTCTTACCGAATTTCCATAATTTTCGAGTTGCCAACTTCCCGAGAATCTTTCGAATTCTTGAAATTCTCCTTTTTCTCTCTCTTTCTTCTTTTCCTCTTTTCTTTCTTCCTTTTTCTCTTTTCTTTTCTTTCTCTTTCTTTTCCTTTTTCTCTTTCTTTTTCTTTTTCCTCTTCTTTTTCGGTCAGACCGGTTTGCCTCCTTCCTCGCCGGCAGCCGGTTCTCCGGCGGTTCAGGCACCCTTCAGCTGGCCGACGGCACGACGAGTCCGCTGGTGGTCTCTGTTCGGCCTGGATCGACGGCACGGCGGCAGATCGAGTCGATTTACCTTCGGTTTCTTCTGCCTCTTCGCCGGCCTTCCTCCGCCGTTCACCACGCCTCAGGTGGCCTCCATCCTCTTCCTCTCCCTCTGACGGTGCTTCGATGGTAGTGACGGTGCCTAGATCGGCCGGCACCGCCACTTTCCATTTTTTTTCTTCCCGGCTTCGTCGGTTTCGATTCTATTTCCGTTTTACTTCATCGCTTCCTTCTTCCGTCGCCGGCGGCTTCGCTCCTCTCCTTCTTCCTTTGGTCGACCGGCCGACGGTGGTCGACCTCTCCCTCACCTTTCCCTTTTGTTTCATTTTTGTTTCCTGAGACAGAAAATAACGGGGATCGGGTTATATCCCGACCCCATTTCTGTCTTTCTTTTTTTTATAATATAAATATAATATATAATTATATTGGTATAATTATATATTTACTACATTAAATATATATAGATATATCACTTTAATTTAAATACTACATATATATATATATATTTCATATATATATATTTCATATATATATATACACATAAATGTATAAAAATCCACATATGTATTTATTTAATATAAGATAGTATATATCTTTTTATAATATATACCATATTTTATATATATACATTTGTAATTATATAAAGACATATAAAAATATATTTATATAATCTAATTATATAAATATATAAATATGTAAATACCAATATTTTTATTCCTTTAATTTGGATTTCTTCATATCCAAATAATTTCTCATTTTCATTCATTTTTTTTAATTTGGATTTCCATTTATCCAAATTAAATTTCCTCTATCTTATCATTTCATCAACTTTCGAATTTCCAGCTATTTCTATCTCTTAAATAAATTCATTTATTTTCTTTAACTTATTTATTTGTTTTAATATTAAATTTACAATTATTTAATATAAATTTTAAAAAAATTAGCGGTTATCACAAGAGGGCTGAGGGTTAAACCATTCGGTGAAGAGAAAAGAGAGAAAATGAGCTGAAACCGAGAAGAGAAGGAAGAAAAGAAAGGTAAAGCCGGAAAGGAAGAAGGGAAGAGAAAGAAGAGGAAGGAAGGTGCAGCCATTTCTTCACCATCAGAACAGCCATCGGGAAAGAAGAAGGACTACTGCAGCGAGAGGAAGAAACAAACGTGATGAGAGGAAGAAAAGGGGGCCGATATGGGCTAGATTTAAGCTTTGGTTAGGCTGGAATGCTAAGTTAAGAGGGTTGTTCAATGTGGTTTTAGGCTATGTGGGTGATCTGAACATGGAGTGGTGATCGGGAATGTACAGGAGTTTCATAAGCTGTTTGGGTTATTTTTCTGCTGCTGTTTAAAGGCCATTTGGTTGCTATTAGGCACCGAATATGAATACCAAGAAGTAGCAAAAACAAGGGCTCCAAAATGGCTAGAACTAAGAGAGATCAAGTGGAAGAAAACGTGAGGAATTGGAGTAGGAAGGCTTGATAACAAAACAGAAATTTGTTAAGAGAAAGGAATTGAAGTGTTTGATTGGGCGTAAAGGCTGGTAGTGTCAGGGGCTAATCCACATCTGGAACAGGGCCACAAAAGGGGGAAGCTCGGCTGGGCAAGAAGGCTACAACAACAGGCCTTTTGGTGTAGGTGAACCCCTCCCCTCAACATGTACGGGACAGTAACAAAAAGGCTTGCTGGCTTCTACCTTTTGGTCCAATGAAAACCTAGAACAAGTGTGGTTCGATTTAAAAGGTTTCTAAGGGGTAAGATTTGTCTCCCTTAGTTAAGTTTAATAAATGTGTCTAATAGGTATATTAATATGAAATGAAAGAATGCTTTATTTATTAGGTCAATGAGCATATATATATGTATATGTATATATCAAATAATATGGTGAGGATGGTTGAAACATAATTGGCTAAATGCATATACATATATATGCATGTCATTAGTAAATATGAGAAATTAATTGTGAGTAAGGTAAAATGATATATATATACATATATATATATACATGTAGGTATATATATATATATACATGTAGGTATATATATATATACTCACAAAAATATAAATATATAAATATATATACATATATGATTATCATTGATACGAAGAGAATAGTTGACGTATAGTCAAATACGTATATACATATCTATGCATATGTATACACATACCATCAATGTGATAAGGAAGAATTTAGTTTCGATGTAGAAATGATCTCGATTAATTATGGCTCTAAGATATAGGTTTTGGTAGGTAATTAAGCGTAATTAGAGTATGTTAATGAGATGGTAATGAATTGATTTGTAGTTTAAATTATGCACTTTAAGTTCAGTATTTAACATGATATGAGTAGTTGATTGAGACAGTATTAGAATGATTGTAGTGACTTTGACTGGAGCGGAGGAGTAAATTTCCAATTCGGAGGGTCGAGGAAGATACTCGCTAAGGGTATAAGGTAAGTGGGTTAAATAAGCCTTACTAGTATCATCTTGTAAGAGATGAAAGAATTCTTATTAAATACTTACTTAAATTCACATCGAGCTTGGTGGGACATTACGGATAAGACTATAAGAGTAAGAATGGTAAGATACAAGTTGAGCTTGATGCGATCGTAAATAGTAATTGTCTGGAAAGAAACCTTAATTGTGACTTACATATTATGTGTTGTGGTTCATTTATGTTTATGGAACATGCTAATATATTATGATACCTTGAGAATGAATACGTGAAGTAGTGTATAGTATTTATGCAACTTACGATGTTCAATTCATGGACTTCCAATTATACCTAGTTGTATTTATCAAAAACTAGGAAAATGGAATTGTGTGACTACTTATGCACATATGTGACTCGAGGACTTGAGTGATCTTAGATCATTATTATTAGAGAACATGTGCCAAAGAGGCAACCCAAGTAAAACTTGATCTTTTGTACCATGTGAGCCACCTCTAGAGAACTCAAAGGACCTACGTGCTATATAGATTCTTCGAAAACTGTGGGAGCCACCTCTAGAATCTTTTGAGAGCTAAGTGCTACACGAGTTCCGATGGATCACTAGAAAGTATGTGCCATAGAGGCCAACTCAAGTAAAGCTCAATCTTGTGTACCGTATGAGCCACCTCTAGAGAACTCAAGGGACCTAAGTGCTACATAGATTCTTCGGAAACTGTGGGAGCCACCTCTAGAATCTTTTGAGAGCTAAGTGCTACACATGTATCGATGAACCATTTGAGAAACATAAGCCATAGAGGCAAACCCGAGTAAAACTCGATCTTTTGTACCGTGTGAGCCACCTCTAGAGAACTCAAGGGACCTACATGCTACATAGATTCTTCGGAAACTGTGGGAGCCACCTCTAGAATCCTTTGAGAGCTAAGTGCTACATGTGTATTGATAATTTATGGGAAATCATATGCCATTGAGACAATGAATAAATGATTGTGATCCAAATTAAATAAGAAAAGGAGAAAAGAATATGAAATATACTTATATAATTATATATTATATAAATGTATTTTTATACAATACATATGTATTTAAATGCTATATAGTATATATTATTATACATTGGTATATATAAGTATATATACTATTTTATAATTTAAATAGTACATATGTATACAAATATAACATTTTATGTATATATAAATATATACATATATGAAAAATGTATATATTAATTTACATTAAAGTTTGAATATATATATATATTGTAAATACAATATATATTGTATTACCTACATTTATATCAAGATATATATAAATGGTATTTAAATTAAAGTATATAAATATATATATATTAGCTATCATTTTGCTGTTAACACACAATATAAATATATCTTGATATAATATATATAGTACAATACTATATATAATATAATATTATTATATGTATAATATATAGTATAAGTGTAAAATATATATATGTTGTTATATTATGTTTATATATATTATATAAATATAATATAGTATATTATATACAAAAAAAAAGGAAAACAGAAAAACAAAAACGAAAAGGAATCGGGAACCCTGACCCCTTCCCAGCCAGAGGCTGATAGTAGCAGAGCTGCCACTGTCGGCGAGGGAGAGAGGAGAAGAGAGAAACGCCACCTGCCAGAGGAAGGAAAGAGGTCGAGAAGTCAGAAAAGAGAAAGAAAGAAACGAAGAGGAGATCGGCGAAGCCGGGAAGAAAAAGGAAAATGGGAAAGTGGTGGTGCCGGCCGATTTGGCCACCACCACTGCAACCGAACCTTCGGCGGAGGAAGAGGAAAGGGTAGGAGGCCACCGGTGAGGCGAAAAACGGCAGAGGAGGAAGGGAGAAAAGGGAGAAGAGGCCGAACCTAAGCCGACTCGATCCGCTGTCGTGCCACCGAATTGGGCTGAACGGAGGCCGCTAGTGTAATAACCGAAAATTTCAGCCTTTGGCTTATGACCAATCTGCCTTGTTTCAGTTATATCTCTTGATTGGAGCATCGAAAGGATAAACCGTAAATTTTTTATGAAATTTAACTTAAAGGTCTTTTAGCCATAAAAATCTCACAATTTAATCCCCTACGGATTAATACCAGAAAAATTCTGAAGTTGAACAATGTGCAGTCAAACCTGTCAGTCGACACCTCTGTAAAGAATGGAGCATATCTCTTAGTAGGAAATTCCAATTAAGGCGATTCAAATTTTTTTGAAAAGCTAACTCAATAAGCTTTCCAACGATATAAGACTTGCTATCTAATTCAATGTGGATCAGCAGCAATGAATTTATTGATTCATGTCACAGACTGGAAATTCTGATCGTGAGCAATTGGTAAAGAAACGGGCATAACTTTTGATAGAGAACTCCGATTCAAGTGATTCAAATTTTGTTGAAAAGATAATTTGGAGACCCTTCCGATCAAGTATGGCATGCTCCTAGAATCCTTGTAGATCGATACAGTTATTTATTGGAAGTCAGGCTCAAAAGTGAGCAATTGCAAGATTTATCGATGAAATTTGGTTTGCCGGAGAAGTTTATGGGGCTTGAGGTTAAATTCGATTTAACCTAATCTGAAAAGGCCTAATGGGAATAGAATTAAGGATTTAAATTAAATATTTTATTCTTAAAGTCATAAAAATTCAAGTTAACTTACTTGAGCTTATGAAATTAGAAGGAAAACTAAGTGTAAAGAAAATTGACATGTGCTAAAAGGCTTCATTAATGGCATAATTGTAAATACCTTGAACTTTAGTTATTTCAAAGCCAATTTTGGCTTTCTATCTCAGCAAAAACCGTGAGCCTCCTTCTCCATATTCATCTTCACGCCATTCTCCCCCTTTCCTCCTTTAAGTTCGAAAAAAAAAAAATCAAGTGAGAATGGATAAAATCGGTGCTAGCTGAATATTCTTCACTACCAAACCAGCCTATCCTTCCATTTTGCAAGTTGTTTCCATGGAAATTAAGGAAGAACACCGAAAATGAAGAATGGGTAAGGGAATTCGGTTTTTACTAGATTTGTAAAGAATTGTTTCGTTGTTTGTTTTGATCTCTTAATATGTTGTTTAAGGACTGATTCTAAGTGTTTCTATGGTTTCAATTGAAGAAATTGTTCAAGAATGGAGACCTAGGGATTTCGCCCAACATGAGGGAATTAGGGATTTTTGGGTGAGTTAAATTCTCATGAAATTAAAGTTACATTTTAGTTAATTGAATATATTAGAAGCTAATTATAACTTCAGTTTCAATGGATTGCTTGGAATTGATGTTCTGTTTTGGGATTGTTTAACAAAATTCTGGGTTTTGCATTGATTTAAGGGGTAAGGTTCTAACCCTATAGTGATTGATTATTATGCATGAAAATGATATTGTGATGAGCTAAATTTAAATGGCTATGGTTAGATAAAGATAAACTAAAATTCTGACTTGGTGTGAATCTGGAATTTGCTGTTCTGTCTGGCTGGAAAATTAAAAAGAGCAGTTTAATAGTTCTGTATGGAGAAAAATTCTGGAAAAATTATGAATTATGGCCCTTTAAGTTACAAGAAAGTCAGTTTTGGAATTTCTTGAATTGGACTTCTGTAGCTTGAGTTATGCACAAATGAGTGCAGGGTATTCTGTCCAGAAACGTGAATAACAGTCCTGACTTTGAAAAATCATAGCAAATGGCCTAAATTGAATTAGGTTGCAAGCCTTACATGTGTAGAAAGGGTATTTAAGTTAGGAGCATGATGGTTCTGGGTTTGCATCATTTGGATACTCCTATAACCAGATATGAGACAGTTTGTGCATATTGGTCAGTGTTTACTGTGTCAGGAAACTGTTGAACATACTGAAACTTTGGGAAATTTCTGGTATTGATATAGGAAGAGTTAAATTATGAATCTTACATTTCTAAATAGGGAAATGAGTTAACTTTCATCTAGTTCTGGAATTTCCAGATTTGGAACTTCATGGCTTGAGATATATATGAATGCATGCAAGATACTCACTGCTGGGGACAGATTTTTAGTGTAAACTTCAAATATTCATAGAAAATTGCCCAGATCAAATATGACTGCAAAATTTATATGTTCAGAAAGATAAATGAGTCATGATTGACATGGTATTGGATTTGTATAGATCTCATATCCCTATAGTTGGCAGTAAGCATTTTACTGAACACAGGTCAGGAAATTTCCTGCCTACTGTGCCAGATTTGGACCAAGGTCTAAAAATTGATGGGAAATGGCACAAAATGAATTAGGAAATGAGCCTTATATGTCTAAATAGGGATTTGAGTTAGAAGTAATATAAAAATTACGGTTTGATAATTAAGTTCTGGAAATTATACCTAAGTCTAGCACAATGCCATAAGGTCCAAAACCTTAAAGAACAGAAATGGACCAAATGGGTCGTAAGTAGTTCAAATGAACGAAAAGGCAATAAATGGTGCTAGTAACATTTCAATAACTCTGGAAACACAGCCAAGTATTGTTCTTATTGAATTATACAATGCTTAATGTTAGCTTATGATTGGAAATACTAAGATCGATGGATGTATAGAGATTGATTTTTATCTACCATTTGTTATGTAGAGGGTTGTCCTAAGGACTGAGATAGACCCGAAATCAATCAATACTCCAAGAGTTGTTAGGCGAGGGAGAACTGATTCAGAAGCTAAGGAAGTACTGTAAGTAACCCTAAGTGACTACTTGCATCCAAATTGTTTAATGCTATAAATTCTTGGACTTTGGCAATTGAAATAAAATGAATGTTGCATATTGGGCCTATCCTTGATTGATCGGTTTAGCTTTCTGAAAATGTTTTACAAGCATGCTGTAGGCTCGCCAAAACTTGATTTGGTTTTATGTATCATTGCTCTAATGTGATAACCCATTTTAATTTCCAAATTGAGCTAAGCTTTTGGGTTTGATATGGTTTTCTGATTTTGTTTTAAAATTTAAAGTGCTTTAAAAGGCTTAGCGAGCCTATGATTGTTAGTTACATATTTGTACACTATGATTGTAATACGAAATCTTGGAAGGCCGATTTGATAAGAATGAATTTTATTGAAAGATTAATGTATTTCTGTTTTAGACCCGGGGTATTGAGACCTTTGGGCACCGTACCTTGAGAACTTTATAGACACATTTGAATGACTTAAAGCACTGTTTCGTGAGTAAAAGTCTCGGAAACGATTGGCTTGTCTCGTATATTACGATGGGTAGGTCCTGGTGTCATGTGCGCAATGATGCTAGGGGTCTATGCATAGGCACGACCTTTATGGGATGATCGCTACGGTTCGCTACCGTAGATCGTTAATTGTTAGCTCTAAGTAACATCGATTGATACTGTATGGACTCTCTTGGTACTATGATTGTTTTTATTGATCGCACAGCATACTTTATGTATGATTGATATTGAGACTTTTAGTCTATTGATGGAACTCCATATTTGACTACAAATTGTTATTGAGTTTCCATATCGTATTTAAGTTTTAATGCAGCATAATTGATTTGATATAATTGAAAGTGATTTGAATGAGCTTTCATAATTGAGGGATGCTTGGTATTATTTAGTTGCTTATTGTTGTTACTTACTGAGTTGCGACTCACTCCCCTTTTCTTTCCCCTCCCTTTCAGAT
The DNA here is from genome assembly GCA_031772115.1 of Heritiera littoralis. Taxonomy (NCBI): domain Eukaryota; kingdom Viridiplantae; phylum Streptophyta; class Magnoliopsida; order Malvales; family Malvaceae; genus Heritiera; species Heritiera littoralis. Next base: position 719,845 of record JAPDPK010000172.1, on the reverse strand, counting down.
TGAGGATTACTGTCACACTATCTCCGTTGAGGAGTTCCTTCGGAGTGCATCCTCATGTATATTGTAAGGTATATGGCACCCAGCAAGTTATATAGACACAGTTGGTTAATGGCACAGTGTGTTTTGGTTTTAGTTGGTTGTATATACATATTGTACATCGAGTCTGGGATGTAGGCTAGGTTTTACGATTTTTGAATTGATACTGGATTTATGCTTGTTTGAGATAAAAGTGATATGGTAATATATGATTACAAATACATGTGTTTAAGCAAGACAGGAGTGCACGATATGAAATTTCTTGATGCACTGAAGGTAATGACAAGAATTGGTTTACTTATGATATTAAAGTTGGAGAATAGCTAAACATGATAACCTGATAATTTGAATTTGGATGGATAATAATTATGCTAGATGATTATGATTCAACTATTAAAGGATAGAAATGGGACCTTAGTGATTAAGGATCGCTTAAAACCAAATTGTGACCTATGCAGTTACCTACAAATGATGAAATAAGAAAAAGAAAAAAATTCAGCTCACAAATTTAGGCTTCCGTAAGGATTAAATGAAAATCCGGATGTGATAGCCAGCACGTTCGCCGTGGCATCGGCCAGCTGTGGAGCCACCAAACCGTCGGAGAACCGGCCACCGGAGAAGAACCGGCGATGAGGGGAGGCTGACCAGTCTGAACTGGTCTGGCTAGAAAAGAAAAGGAAAAAAGGAAAAAGAAAAAGAAAAGGAAAAAGAAAAAGGAAAGAAAAAGAAAAGAAAAGAAAAAGAAAAAGGAAGAAAGAAAAGAGAAAAAAAAAGAGAAAGAAAAGGAATTTCCAAGAACTCGGAAATTCCAGGGAATTCAGAAATTACGAAAATCCCGAAAATTCGGTAAGAATTACGGAATTATTTCCGATTATTTAATTAATAAATTATGGAAAAATTCTAAATTTTAGAAGTTTATTTCCAGAAAAATTTCCTCGATGACGAGATGATAGAATCGGAAGAGATGGAGTACGGGCGCGACCGATAACGAGGACATCGCCGACCCGGAAAAAGGTAAGGGAGACATGTGCAGCCTATAGGGATTTTTGGCACACATGTTTTAAATACGCATTTCAATTTTTATAAATGCTATTGATGATGATTGGTTCGAAATTTGTGGTGATTTACCGGTTGAAAATATAAACTGTATTTTCTGTGCAGGAGGCTAGCCAATCGGTAGCCGTTATACTGCCAAAAAATATTAGAAAATTACGAAAATCATAATAAATGATTTTACTTCACGAGAAACGATTTCTAGCCACGAAAATTGAGAAATTGATTATTTTCCATAAAAACATGAATAAAATGAAAGTGATTTGAAAATATTCATGTTTTCGAGAATGGTGATAATGAAATCACCGAAATTTCTCTTCGAGAATGGTGATAATGAAATCACCGAAAATTCTCTTGATATGTAAATTACACGTAATACAAGATGAAAAATGAAAAGAAATAAAATGAATATTTTTATAAATATTTCTTAAATATTCACTAAATGGTTTTATAACCTTTATGGTTTTAAATTATGAAATTATATATTTTTATAAATTCCATAAAGGTTTATTGATGATGAAAAATACTGTTTTGAGACTAGTTGGCAACCTTATCATGTTGATATGTGATATGTGATATCTTATATGTAGTCCCGGTCGACACCTGATCAGTGATCCGCCGAGGACAATTATAGACTATGGCCATAGATCTGACATGGTTATTTTATACCCTTCGAGGTCCATAGCATGATATGAGTAATGACCCAGTGAACGGGCTGGGCGTGCCTCAATCTCCAGATATGAAAATGTTTTATATGATATGTGATACGTGAAATGTAAATCCTTTACATGATATGTGACAAGTTAAATGAAAGTAATTTATAGCATTTTACATAATGCTTATTACGGTATTTATTTTAGTACTACGAGATGATTTTCATATGACATGTGATATGAACATGTATCATGTTTTCAAAAGGGAAAAGAGTTTACAAGTCTAATATTCTTACTATGATTTTAAATTGAATATTAGACTATATATGACATGAATATGTGATATGTTTCAAAAAGAAAAGAGGAGGAAAATAAATCTAATATTGTTATTTTAATTTTTAAATTGAATATTAGATTTAAATGATGTATATGTTATACGAAAAGAAATTAATAGCTTATTTTGCTATTTAAAGTACTATACTAATTAGGATTGTACAGTAAAACATGATATGAGTTTAAATGAGAATGATGATGATTTAACTAATATTCTTTTCAAAGAATATATGAATATTAGTTACTTTATTTAAATGCTTTATTTCATAAAAGCATTATTTTGAAAAAATATGAAAATGATATGAAATGAAAGGAAAAGGACTTAAATTTCAAATGAAATTTATTACTCTCTACAGTTGCTTCTAGGTTTTGGGACAAGACAGGTATTTCAAAATACCTGCCTTACTCCATTCGGATCCCTAGCCGACTGTAGTATCCTTCCTACATGTGAGCCTATAGCCCTTATAGGAAAATGAAAAAGTATTTTCAGCATATAGATAGCTGAATATCAAGTGTTGCATATAACTCTCTTACTGACCCGTGGTTTGCTCACCCCTTAATATTAACATTTCAGATTTTCGAGGACTGAGAGTCTGACATCTGAGGATTTCGGCTGTGCATTTGAGGACGATGCGACAGCTTGATTTATTACATGAGGTACGATCATTTATTTTCTATATTTAGACTTATCTACAGTACTACTTCCTTATAAATTAAGAGGGGATATAATTCATATTATAATTTTATTTGAAATTGTTTATATGTAAAAGAAAAGTAAAGTATCGCAGACAGCCCAACCAAATAAGATGTATAGAAAAAGGTGAAAAATAGGGTCACGGGCTATGACAGATTTAATGGTATTAGAGCAGGGTTGGCCTGATGTCTGTCGATGCTTTGGAAAGAAAATGTGTCAAAAAAAAGGTTAACATCCCCTGTAGTACTATGCAGTCTGAATACATAAAGAAAATAAATGATTGTAAAGTGAATTAAATGTTTTAAAAGGGAGTGAGCATTATGAAATAAGGATGGCTAAAGAGAGAAAATGGCTCTAGAAACTATCTGAAATGGTGATCTTATAATCTAAATGAAGACCAGTTCAGTAAGGAATAGAAACGGACTCGGTGAGGGCCCTTCCAGTACTTTTCTATCCGAATCGAGCTTAGACCTGAAAGTGATGATATAAAGGAAGGGAATGAAATATCATCATTAAATAGACCTTAAGATCACCAGTTGAAGGTATTTTGAAGAGAGAGAAAATATTTGGCCAAAAAATGACCAAAATACCCTACCTCTAAAATTTTACCTGGAGTCATAATAGACCAATAGAAGTTGGAATTGACTGATTTGACAGAGTAATTGATGGTGTAAGGATGCATTTCAAGCAAAATGATCCAATTATAAATCCTACTGGATTTCTCTATCGAAATAAAACAAGATCTTAAACTGCTGATATTAGTATGAGAAAGGATACTATTAGCACATAGATAATAAGATCCTTGGTTTAAATGTATAGTGAGGAGAAAGAAATAAATGTTGAAATAACGAAAACGCCCCTATGTGGGATTATGTTTTTAATAGTGATAAATCAAGTTGATCTTGAAATCCATTGATAGTAATGGAGTTATTGATTGCATAAAGGACGTAATATGTGTATAACGATCCCGATTATAAATTCCACTACACTTAAGGTACTGCTACGACCCGAATGGTTATAGGAAAGTCGCAGGATGAGCGGCTCTATTATTGAAATTCTTAAGGGTCGGAGTTAAAAGTGTATTGACGGGATAATTATTTCGGGATCATCGGATATGATGAAAAGTGAAATGATTACTGATGATGAATGAGAAGGAGATCAGTATATAGGATGGAATCCATAGCAGTACGGTTAATTCTGGTTCTATACATTTATACAGTTTCTGAAGTATCAAATGGATATTTATAGAACCAAAATATTTTAAAATATGTTTTATAGAATAATGTACTGTATGGAGTATATGAAATTGGAGAATATGCATAAGAACAGTAAGTGAAGATAAGAGATGAGGAAGATAACAGCTAACCTGAATTATTAAATGAAAATGATTGTAAAAGTAAATTGCAGTAATAATAAATCGGTTAGCTGTGAAAGGTGTTAATGAAACAGTTACACTTAATATAACATATTAATTAAGATGATCAATATGCTGTGAAATATGAGGAACTAAGTAAATCAAGGTGGAGTATGTGTTAAAATTATTTGATTATTAAGTGTCTTTGCCTTGAGAATATACAGTGAAATGATAGGACACAGAGATGAATGTCCAAAATGATAAGAGATGTGTCGTTAAAGAAAGTATCGGATGTGATTCCAGATAAATTTTCAGAGTAATATAGTTGAAAGATCGGGTTAATTTGACTCGATTATGGATACAGAAATCTATTCTAAGCTTATATCGGAGAACGTAGAAGAATTCGAAAAGCTTAGGAAAATAACTATGAAAAATATGTGGATAATGAAATTCACCTGTATTGATGTAAAGGATGGAAATACAGATGATGTGATTGAGGATGAATTAAATGGTGTATTAAATTTTTGTTATGCAATAGAGTTCTTATTAAGAACAAATATTCATCTGTATGGAATTGACGCTTTAATTGATTTAATCAGAGATGTGTAAGGAGTTCATAAGACCAATTTCTGTACAAGGCGTCATCAAATGAAAAGTTGAAGACTGATGGTCATAAGATGATAATGATTACAACTCGATATAATTATCACGAGTTCATATTGAGGTTTACAAGGTTAATGAAATACCTTGTGAGGTATATAAGCCTAATGAATGAGGCATCCATATATGAATAAAGTGATGAGATATTGATGTAGTCTAAGAAATCAATGGAAACTGAGCAACATAGTGGTATGACCCTACGGACTCTTAAAGACTGTGAACTATATGTTAAGATTGGCAAATAGGAGATGTGGCTAGACAGTACCTCTTTTTAAGATATATGATCCCGAATGACAGAGCAATGTAGATCTGTCTATAATGAAGAGATAATGATTGAGATATGAAATGTACTGAGTCTAGCTAGATACTATTACCAGTCTATAGAAGAGTTTATGGGACTAGCTGCTCTACAAATGTGATAAAAATTAAAAAACTTAGGTCGGTGAATGAATAAGTGTAAAGATGGTATGCAAAAGGTTAAAGGATTTTAACAGTGGAGTACTATACCACTGAGGGAAAAATCGACTGAAATGATGAGAATGAAAAGATGAAAATGTAATAAGAGGATAAGTATATGATGATGAGGGAACATGAATATGAAACAGTTCCCAAATTAAGACTAAAAGTGATTTTATTTGGTTATCACATGATTATGGCTAGATGGAAGATCGAGCCAATTTCGACAAATGAAATTTAATGATACTCAAAGGAGTAAGATGAATGACATGTATTATTTTACTGCCAGTATATAAATGGAAAATGGTTATACATATAACCACCTCGAAATGATAAAAATAGTGGAATTGTATAGATAATGTGAAAATGAATATTGTGGACCATAAAGAGTTCAAAAGAAATATGATGATATGGAAGTGATTAAAGACTGATGATCTAAATAGAATCACTTTCCATTATCAAGCTCCAAAATTTCTCTAGTGCCATAGTCGAAACATGATTATGAAACGATGAGAAAGTATGTAAGTTCCAGTGAGCGTACATGTGATGTGAATCTCTGAGTTGCCATATGCTTATGAGAAATAGAAAGAGGCTTTGAGATTTCCAAAATTACAGACAACACCGCTCCGTACATGATGTAAATATCTGAGTGTATAATGGAAACGCTCGACGATATGTTGAGTGAGCAGATGCACGAGATGTGAAAGCTACTGGACAATTACATACAATTGATTAACTTGTTTAAATGATAGTTACTAAACTATGTCGACTTGGCACCAAATGAGAAAATGGATGATGAATAGTATGAATGATGTATGGTACGAAAAGGATGGGAAATTGATAACTCCCAAATTGATAAGAATTTGGAAGGAGTATAAATATATGATGAAAAATGATATGTAATGATATAAGAGGTGATTCTGATGTGAAGGTATACTGGCAGTATTAATTAAAAGATGATCAAGAGGTTAAGAACAATGAGTATACGGAACAGTAACCACCTTTAATTTAAGTTAAATTCGGAGGACCAAATTTTTTAATGTGGGGAGAATGTGATAACCGTTAAATTTTCCATTTATTAGAAATTATTAATATTAGAAATTAATATTTAAGAAAATAGATATGTTGAAATACATATATATAATTATGAGATCGGAATATTAGTGAATCGTTCGTGAATTGAGGAAATGACGAATTGGGAAATTTGTGTGAAGGAAATTAAATTAGAAATAAAAATAAGGAATGGAGGAAATTTAATTTGGATAAATTGAAATCCAAATAAATAAGAAAAGGAGAAAAGAATATGAAATATATTTATATAATTATATATTATATAAATGTATTTTTATACAAATACATATGTATGTAAATGCTATATAGTATATATTATTATACATTGGTATATATAAGTATATATACTATTTTATACATTTAAATAGTACATATGTATACAAATATAACATTTTATGTATATATAAATATATACATATATGAAAAATGTAAATATTAATTTACATTAAAGTTTGAATATATATATATATATATATATTGTAAATACAATATATATTGCATTTCCTACATTTATATCAAGATATATATAAATGCTATTTCAATTAAAGTATAAATATATATATATATATATATATATATATATTAGATATCATTTTGTTGTTAATACACAATATAAATATATCTTGATATAATATATATATAGTACAATACGATATATAATATAATATTATTATATGTATAATATATAGTATAAGTGTAAAATATATATATATGTTGTTATATTATGTTTATATATATTATATAAATATAATATAGTATATTATATACAAAAAAAAGGAATACAGAAAAACAAAAATGGAAAGGAATTGGGAACCACTATCCCTTCCCAGCCAGAGGCTGATGGCACTAGAGCTACCACCGTCTGTGAGGGAGAGAGGAGAAGAGAGAAATGCCACCGGCCAGAGGAAGGAAAGAGGTCGCCAGCGTCGAAAAAGAGAAAGAAAGAAACGAAGATTTGACAGCCCGTGACCCTATTTTTCACCTTTTTCTATACATCTTATTTGGTTGGGCTGTCTGCAATACTTTACTTTTCTTTTACATATAAACAATTTCATATAAAATTTTAATATGAATTACATCTCCTATCTTACTTCATGAGAAAGTAGTACTGTAAATATGTCTAAATACGAAAAAAAAATGATCGTACCTTTTGTAATAACTCAATCTGTCGCATCTTCCCAAATGCACAGCCAAAATTCTTTAGATGTCAGACTCTCCATCCTCAAAAATCTGAAATGTTAAAATTAAGGGGTGAGCAAACACGGCTCAGTAAGGGAATTATATGCATCACTTGATATTCAGCTATCTATATGCTGAAAAACTTTTTCATTTTTCCTATAAGGGCTCTAGGCTCGCATGTAGGAAGGATACTACAGTCGGCTAGGGATCCGGATGGAGTAAGGCAGGTATTTTGAAATACCTGTCTTGTCTCGAAACCTAGAAGCAACTGTGGAGAGTAATAAATCTCTTTTCGTTTGAAATTTAAATCCTTTTCCTTTTTATTCCATATCATTTTCATATTCTTTTCAAAATAATACTTTTATGAAATAAAGCATTTAAATAAAGTAACAAATATTTATATATTCTTTGAAAAGAATATTAGTTAAATCATCATCATTCTCATTTAAACTCATTTCATATTTTACCGTACAATCATAATTAGTACAGTACTTTAAATAGCAAAATAAGCTATTAATTCCTTTTCGTATAACATATAAATCATTTAAATCTAATATTCAATTTAAAATTTCAAAATAAGAATATTAGATTTATTTTCCTCCTTTTTTTTCTTTTTGAAAACATATTACATATTCATCTCACATATCATATGAAAATCATTTCGTAGTACTAAAAACAGTACCGAAATGAGCATTTTATAAAAATGCTATAAATCACTTTCATTTAATTTATCACATATCATGTAAAACATTTTCATTTCATGTATCACATATCATATAAAATATTTTCATATATAGAGACTAAGGCAGGCCCAGCCCGTCCACTGGGTCATTACTCATATCATCCTATAGACCCTGAAGGGTATAAAATAATCATGTCAGATCTATGGCCATAGTCTATAATTGTCCTCAGTGAATCACTGATCAGGTGTCGGCCAGGACTACATATCACATATCACATATCACATGTCACATGTCACATATCACATATCAGCATGATAAGGTTGCCAATTAGTCTCAGAACAGTATTTTTCATCATCAATAAACCTTTATGGAATTTATAAAAATATATAATTTCATAATTTAAAACCATAAAGGTTAAAAAACCATTTAGTGCATATTTAAGAAATATATATAAAAATATTCACTTTATTTCTTTTCATTTTTCATCTCGTATTACGTGTAATTTACATATCAAGACCATTCTCAAAGAGAATTTTCGGTGATTTCATTATCACCATTCTCAAAGAGAATTTTCGGTGATTTCATTATCACCATCTCGAAAACATGAATATTTAAAAATCAATCTCATTATATTTATGTTTTATGAAAAATAATAATTTTCTCGTTTTTCGTGATTGAATATTGATTTTCGGAAATAAAATCATTTAATATGATTTTACGTAATTTTCTAAAAATTTTCGGCAGCATAACGGCTGCCGATTGACTAGCCTCCTGCGCGAAAAAATACAGTTTATAATTCCAGCCAGTACATCATCACAATTTTCCAACCAAAGAATCATCACAATATTTTCATAAAATATTTCATAATTAAAAACATGCAGACTGAATATCCTTACAGTGCTGCACATGCGTCCCTTACCTGTACGGTGTCATTTCATTCAAACCGTACACTATGTGACCTTGAACCAATGATTAGGTCCTTATTCGTTTCCTTTCCCATTTCATGGATTTAGCTTCAGAGCTGCACAGAATGCCTTTGTCCAGCAGCAGGGGAGCCTCTTTTTTGTGGTTTTTGACTGAGATTTTTATATGATTAGGGGGGTATGGAGATGAGGATCAATTTCTATGAAGAAACTTAGGTGATTTGGTGATGAAAGAAAGTATTTTCCATGATGAAACGTGATGAACGACAAGGGAAGAGGAGGAAAATCGTGAGCTTCAGCAGAAATTGTTGAGGCGGTGGAGAATGGCTAAAATAAATAAAAGAGCTGATGTGTTGTCTCAATCCTATTGGTCATAATTAAATTTCAATTTATAAAATCTGATATGGTTTTGTTAAAGTCCAAAATAACCCTTAAAATCTAATTATTTACAAGTTAAGCCACTGCACAGTGTAAAATCTGTTTCAGGTCAGATTTTAATTTATTTATTTTTTTAAATTTTATTTATTTTGGTCAATTAAGTCAAATGTTGACCAATGTTGACCAGCCCTTATATAATTTCATTATTTCTCTTTAATAAATAATCATAAACCACATATACCATACAGTAGAATCGAGTCTTATAGAAGAGGAGATCGGCGAAGCCAGGAAGAAAAAGGAAAATGGGAAAGTGGTGGTCCGGCCGATTCGGCCACAGCCACTGCAACCGAACCTTCGGCGGAGGAAGAGGAAAGGGTAGGAGGCCACCGGTGAGGCAAAATGACGGAGGAGGAAGGGAGAAGAGGGAGAAGAAGCCGAACCTAAGTTGACTCGATCCGCCGCCATGCTGTCGAACTAGGCTGAACAGAGGCTGCCAGCAAGTTCGCCATGGTTTTGGCCAGCTGTGGAGCCGCCGAACCGCCGGAGAACCGGTTGCCGGAGAAGAACCGGCAATGAGGGGAGGCTGATCGGTCTGAACCAGTCTTGCCAGAAAAGAAAAGGAAAAAAGGAAAAAGAAAAGGAAAAAGAAAAAGAAAAAGGAAAGAAAAAGAAAAGAAAAAGAAAAAGGAAGAAAGAAAAGAGAAAAAAAAGAGAGAGAAAAGGAATTTCCGGGAATTCGAAAATTCCCTGGAATTCGAAAATTACGAAAATCCCGAAAATTTGGTAAGAATTACGGAAATTATTTCTGATTATTTAATTAAATAAATTATGGAAAAATTCTAGATTTTAGAAGTTTATTTCCAGAAAAATTTCCTCGATGACGAGATGATAGAATCGGAAGAGATGGAGTACGGGCGCGACCGATAACAAAGACTTCACCGACCCGAAAAAAAGTAAGGGAGACATGTGCAGCCTGTAAGGATATTCGGCACACATGTTTTAAATATGCATTTAAATTTTTATAAATGCTATTGATGATGATTGGTTGAAAATTTGTGGTAATTTACAGTTTGAAAATATAAACTGTATTTTTCGTGCAGGAGGCTAGCCAACTGGTAGCCATTATACTACCGAAAAATATTAGAAAATTATCGAAAATCATAATAAATGATTTTACTTCACAAGAAACGATTTTCAGCCACGAAAATTGAGAAATCGATTATTTTCCATAAGAACATGAATAAAATGAAAGTGATTAGAAAATATTCATATTTTCGAGAATGGTGATAATGAAATTACTGAAATTTCTCTTCGAGAATGGTGATAATGAAATTACCGAAAATTCTCTTGATATGTAAATTACACGTAATACGAGATGAAAAATGAAAAGAAGTAAAATGAATATTTTTATAAATATTTCTTAAATATTCACTAAATGGTTTTATAACCTTTATGGTTTTAAATTATGAAATTATATATTTTTATAAATTCCATAAAGGTTTATTGATGATGAAAAATACTGTTTTGAGACTAGTTGGCAACCTTATCATGCTGATATGTGATATGTGATATGTGACATGTGATATGTGATATGTAGTCCCGGCCGACACCTGATCAGTGATCCGCCGAGGACAATTATAGACTATGGCCATAGATCTGACATGATTATTTTATACCCTTCGAGGTCTATAGCATGATATGAGTAATGACCCAGTGAATGGGCTGGGCATGCCTCAGTCTCCAGATATGAAAATGTTTTATATGATATGTGATACGTGAAATGTAAATCTTTTACATGATATGTGACAAGTTAAATGAAAGTAATTTACAACATTTTACATAATGCTTATTACGGTACTGATTTTAGTACTATGAGATGATTTTCATATGACATGTGATATGAACACGTATCATGTTTTCAAAAGGGAAAAGAGTTTACAAGTCTAATATTCTTACTATGATTTTAAATTGAATATTAGACTATATATGACATGAATATGTGATATGTTTCAAAAAGAAAAGAAGAGGAAAATAAATCTAATATTCTTATTTTAATTTTTAAATTGAATATTGGATTTAAATGATGTATATATTATACGAAAAGAAATTAATAGCTTATTTTGCTATTTAAAGTACTGTACTAATTAGGATTGTACAGTAAAATATGAAATGAGTTTAAATGAGAATGATGATGATTTAACTAATATTCTTTTCAAAGAATATATGAATATTAGTTACTTTATTTAAATGCTTTAATTCATAAAAGCATTATTTTGAAAAAATATGAAAATGATATGAAATGAAAGGAAAAGGATTTAAATTTCAAATGAAATTTATTACTCTCTACAGTTGCTTCTAGGTTCTAGGACAGGACAGGTGTTTCAAAATACCTGCCTTACTCCATCCGGATCCTTAGCTGACTATAGTATCCTTCCTACATGTGAGCCTAGAGCCCTTATAGGAAAATGAAAAAGTATTTTCAGCATATAGATAGCTGAATATCAAGTGTTGCATATAACTCTCTTACTGAGCCGTGGTTTGCTCACCCCTTAATATTAACATTTCAGATTTTTGAGGACTGAGAGTCTGACATCTGAGGATTTCGGCTGTGCATTTTAGGATGATGCGACAGCTTGATTTATTACATGAGGTACAATCATTTATTTTCTATATTTAGACTTATCTACAGTACTACTTCCTTATGAATTAAGATAGGGGATGTAATTCATATTATAATTTTATATAAAATTGTTTATATGTAAAAGAAAAGTAAAGTATCACAGACAGCTCAACCAAATAAGTGTATAGAAAAAGGTGAAAAATAGGGTCACGGGCTATGACAAAATAGTCTCAAATTCACATTTTCATATTCATATTACCTTCATGGAAATTAAATAAAATTAATAAAATTGAATAAAATCCATAAAGGTTTTCATCATTTCATATAGTGAGTATTTATGAATATATTTAATAAAATATTTACTTTCCACTATTTCATCTTTAAAACCATATCACATATTGTAAAACATATAGGAGGAATTTTCAGTAATCCCACTTTCGATAAAATCGATAACATGAATATTTAAATAACCTTTTTTGGTATATTCAAGTTTTATGAAAAATGATAAATTCCTCCTTTGTAAGGCTAGGAAACCAATAAATCATATAATGAAATATTTTCTATTATTTTGAGAAAATATTTAAGAAAAGTTTGGCAGCATATCGGCTGCTCACAGCCTAGCCCTCCTGCAGATTCCAAGTCATTTCATATATCACAAATAACCACAATTCCATGAATTTCAAAGCATATCTTTGCACATTATTCTCATAAAATAATATGCATAATATTCATATATTCAAAATATCACTACAAGTATGATACGCATTCCTTACCTGTACGGTGTCATTTCATTCAAACCGTACACTTTGTGGCCTTGAACCAATGATTAGGTCCTTATTCCTCTCCTTTCCTATTTCGTATATTTAGCTTCGAAGTTGTAGAAGATGAGTCATACAAGTTCAATTCTGAAACATACATATATACTATGCATTCTTAGAAATCCTACTAATTAAGGTAGAATTATTCTTTATAAGAATTTCCGACCTATCAACACCTTTCTATTCATAACGGAAAATATTGAATTCCGATTAATGCACCGTCAATTTTATATGTAATCTGACTTAATTCCGTGTTCAGAAGTATAAAGTCCATTTTCCAATTCATTCCATTTTGTTCCTCACAATTTTTCAAAGTTCAGCCCAATTCTGACCCATATGGCAGGATGGTTTTCTGACCTTTGTGCACTAAAATTTATATTACTAAGTATAGGGATATTCAAAATTATGAATCCCAAAACCATATGAATCTTAATCCAAGTCCCTATTCAGAATAGCTAGTTTCCCAATTTTATCATTTCAGAATTATTTTTAATAATTCCTCAAATTTACCTTGTTTCAAAATGCATTTTGTCAGATTGTCTACTAACCTCTGTGTACATATTGGGCCATATCTCAAGATAGGTTCGTCCAAATTGTGCAAACTCAAAACCATATTATTCTAAACGCATTTACCTTTCTAGAAACATAAAGTTTGCAGCCAAATTCGATCTGTGCTAATTTCTAAAAATTTTCAAAGTTGACACAGAGCGTCTCGCCTACTGCACTGAGTGCCCTGTGTTCAATTGCCTATATCTCAGGCTACACAACTCCAAATTAGGTAATTCCAAAACTGAATTTTTCCTAACTCATAAAGCTACCTGCCATAATTTGTCCAGAATTTATTTCATTCTAAAACCCCCAAACTGAATTTTTAAATATGCAGCTCAGACAGACAGTTTTCCAACAAAATTGAAATTTACATTTAGCACTTTGTTTCTCTTCTTTCTCAACTCTAACCTTATGAACATTTTCTATTCACTTGGGACTTTTATCAAATAAATTTAGTTCATCAAATAACATCATCATTATCAGCTTATTTACTTCATGGCCGAATGGCCCTTTTTCCATCACATTCATGCCAGCTTCCAATTACACAACTTATTACCTCACTAAATTTAATCTATCATCTCCTATAATTGTCTACTCAATAAGCATCAAAATCATTAATTTTTCCATTAATCCTGTCTCATAACCGAACCAACATATTTCTTACACTTCATCTTTCTTTCATCTCAAACACAAATAAGATTTTCCATCTATAAATAAATGAAAAACCATGGCTTGAAACAATAGAACATCGTCACTTTCTAACTTACCAGCCAAATCGAACAGTCTAGAATTTCCAGCCTCTTTCATGTCAGTTATGCTTACAATAATCGGCTTCAGTCAGCTCTAAAATGGGGGAAGAAGGTTTATTAAAGGTGCTTAGTGCTTCGGTGAAGAGAGGAGGTGCATAGACTCGATGGGAGTGAGCTGAATGAGAGGAAAATGGAAGAATTTAACACTGCAGGGGCGTCGTTTTTAGACAAGAAATAACATGGGAGAGGGTCGGCGGAGTGGCTGAGATTTGGCTGAATTTAATCTTCTTTTCTATTGTATTTTCCAATAAAATAATGCCACATATCCACTAATACTTTTCCTCTCTTTTCTTTCTCCTTTTTTCTTTTCTTTTTATTTCTTTATTTTTTTCTATCTTCATTTGGCTGCAGCAAGCTTCCAGTTTTTATATATATATATGTACAAAATATTCCAAAATTAAATTAAAATTGATTAATTCACATGTATAGTACCATAAAATGGGTTCTCACATTTTCTCCTCACCTTTAGGAAATTTGGTCCTCCAAATTTTGCTCGAACCGATCACTAAAATGGCTTATGTACTTTAAATTCTCAATTCCTCATACATTTTTTTTAAGTACTTCTTTCACAATGCATTTGAAATGCATGATTCCTAATGAGGAATTCTTAAGGTCGGTATGTGTTATTAGTATTACTTTACTACTGCCTTATATATATATATAGTTCTTGATTCCTTATACCAAATCTGTATGTAATAGGGAGCTTACTTTACTATTTCGGGAGTTAACAGTTTCAGATTTCCCATTTCTTTCTATATCTTTAGAAGTCTATTCTTTACACCATTTTACATCTCATATAGTGCCATGCTAATGTTAGTTTGATATAAATTTATAGTAGTCCCAGGAGCTTTTGAATCCATAGCACTCGCTATCAATGTATTCGTGAGCATCTAACTAGTACGCTCAATCTATCCATCAATTTACATGTAAGGAGTCGTGCTAGAACTATACTAGAATTCCCATAGTCTCTTAAATTTACTATCAGATTAAAAAGCGACAGGGAATCCAATCATAAGCACTGCTTCTTGGAACTCCACATACCATCTCACTATTTCAGAGAACACATATATCGACTAAGGCACTAAGAAAAGTAATAAATCTGGTCACTGAGAAATTTGTTATTTTATTCATTTCTATAACATTATAGTTCTTCAGATTCTTTAGTAACTTCAAAATAAAATCTCTCCCGATTGGCTCCCTTTTTCGCATTGATTTGGTAAAGGCTGCAATAAAGTTACAGACTTAAATGTTTAACTTCCATTTACCTTCTATGAAACATTCAGTATCAATCTCCATTATATCTTTTTTCATTTTACATTATCAATACACTACTCCTTATAGTACCTCCAATACTATTTGGGAATAGAATATATCTAGAGATATAGTTTCTCTTAGAAATAAGATTTTCTGTAACTGATAATTTCAAAAATACCACTCCTGCCTTTTACTATCAATGTCAATCTCATAATTCATGTACATGTCCCTTATATACTTTGCAGTAAATTTATTTATTTATTCATCTGGATATGACCAGTTTTATCTGTTAAGTCTAGCTAGAATTTAATCCTAGCCGTATACGTATGATCGTCAGAGGAAATCACTTTAAATCTAAATTTGAGAATTTCTCTAATAATCCATATTCTTTAGTCATTCTATAAAATACCTTCTTAATACATATTCCACATTCAACTCATTTTTCATTTTGGTTACGTTTCCCAAATAATATAATATTTCATAATTTAACTTGTTTGATCCTTTTAAGTACTCCACTCACACATTCAATTTCCTCACATGTGATTTATATCAGTAGAGTAATTGATTCAGCAAATTCTTCCATAATCCAGTTGAATTATTGAATTAAACTCAATAGATTCCATATTTCAACTACTATCTTTGATCTCTCTCCCATTCAACATTAAATTTCAAATTTAAGCGAATTCATTGTCGCTTCGTCAATTGAGATCACATGTCTCAAATATTTACTCACCTTAGTTATCCTACTTCCAGTCTCTGAAAGTTTATAAGACTATACATATATTACTAAATATATTCTTCTGGTGTTTTAACATGTATTGGTGTATCATCATCAAACACCATTACAATTTATCCAGGTATGATTTAAATACCTTATTCATTTGACTCATAAATACCATAAGGATATTTATCTGCTCATATGCATTACAAAGAATTCATAATAACTTTACTGAGTTCTAATTATTGTCTTAAGGACATCAGTCTCTCAAAATTTAATCGACAGTACCTTAATTAATAGTTGATCCTATAAAACACTTATGCACCCTTGAGTGGTTCAATTTGACCATCAGTCCTGTAATAGATGCATATTTATACTTAGTGATAACTATAAAATCTGATTCTACTACACTGTACAAGATATTTGTAATTATTTAATTATTAAAATAAAGTTTATTTGGTGAAATTAAGTGAATTGGGTATGTGGGCCCCACCTTGAATTCTACTATTTTAGTAAGGATATAAATGAAATATGGTCTTCAGAAGGTGAAACAAATATTAAATAATTATTGGGAGGCATAAAAATAATTTTTGGAATTTTTGGGGTTATTTTATGAATTTTGGAAAACAAAATGGGAAATGACGGTTTTGTCCCAAGGGCATTTTCGTAAATTTAGCCCATAATAAAATGAGTTGGGACAAAGTAAAAATATCATGATAAACCACATAAAAAGGGGAATGTTATGGTGTCAAAAGATTTATTGAAAAATTGGTTTGATTTGGAAAATTTTACTAGCGGTTGAAAAGGGGTAAAACCGTAATTTCACATTATCGGTGCATTGCGCGGTAACGAAACCACTTCTATTTATTAAGGTACATTAAATGTGATTTATTGGAGCTGGAATTATTTTTTTTTGGAGTTCATTTGCACGGTTTTACAAAATTGGAAGTTTAATGGCAAAACTGTTAATATTTTAACTAAGGGCAAAATGGTCATTTAACATGAAGGGAGACTGGTCAAAGTAGTCAATAATGACCATAAATTGACTAAAATAAATTAAATGAATTTAAATAAATTAATAAGCTGGGAAATAATAGTAATAGTGTGATAAATGAATAAATAGTGGAAAATGGGAATGGAATATTTGGTGGCGACACATGGCAACTTCCCATTGGTTGGAAGAAGACAAATTTCAGCAGAAAATTGAAGCAGCTGGCTACTATTGATCATCCCTTACTAGCCCATTCACGACACCCATAAGGAAAAAAAGAAAAAAAGAAAACTTCAAGCTTTAAATACAGAAAAAATACAAGGAAATTCAAAAAACCTATTTCTAACAAAATTGCTCCTTGTCATCTCCTCTTTCCATAGACACCAAAATCTCATCAAAAGAGGAAGAAAACAAGGAGATCGGAGACCAAGAAGATTTCGTCCAAGGTATGGAACCCACCCAAAATTTGATGTTTTAATTTGAATTAAAGTTGTATTCTAGCTAAGCTTAAGGTGTAGAACATCATGCTAGTATTAGATTTGCATTATTTTGGCTAAATGAAAAATCACCATTTAAAGGGGGATACAGTTTGGATGAAATGATGGTGAAACCATGCCTTTTCTTGCATGAAAATGGAGGAAAATAACTAAGGAGAATTAGATAAACATCATCGGAAAGCTAGAATTGTGAAAATGAAAGAAATCAAAGAAAATGGCATTAAGGGGGTTTGGGCCATGGTGGTTTTGGGCATGTCATCATGCTGAACTTTATGGTTTGAGGATAGAAAATGACTGTAAGAATTAAGAGAAGAAGACTGGTGAAATCAAAACCAAAAAAGGAGCTAAAACGAGAAAGTTTAGTTTTAGCACAAGTTTAAATAATACTGGTTGTGCATGTGCAGTGTCATATATGGCTGCATTTTATGGAAATTAGTAGCTTAAAATTAAGAGGAAAAATATTGATAATTTTCAATAAAATTATTTTGCAGCCAAGGATTAAGGATTACAGTAGGCACAAACGGAAAGTTCGGTTTCACTAGATAGGTAAGGGAGGAGTGTGTGAGTTGTAGAGATATAGTAAATGCATGTTTTATTGAGATAAATTTTGTGGAAATGTTGAGAACATGATTTGGTTTGAAACATGCATGAATTATGGTTGAAAAGCTGGTTTATATACTGTAATTTCGATACAAGAGGTTAGGAATCCACATCCGTTATGCTGCCGAAAAATTTACTGAAAATATTCTAAAATATTATAAATATTTTAGATGCTTGATTATAGTCAAATATGAAAATTAAATATTCATGTTTTGAAATTTTTCATAAGTGAGAAATTAATTATGATTTAAATGATTTTAAATATTAAAATGAATATTTATATATTTTCTCACTTTATACATGAATATTTATCGACTGATTTACTGTATTTGGAAAGGGGAAAGTAAATACCTTTTTGGAAGTAATTATTTAAATAAATGATTTAATTTATAAAATTTCCTTAAAGGTATTTTATGAGAAAATAAATTGATTTTGAGACTTAGGCCTAGAGATTCATGCTTACTATTGTTACTATTCACGTGACTGATAGACTTGCCAAGTCATCAGTAGTCCCGGAGTCACCTGGCAAGTGTACCCGAGGACTACCCTTAGACTATGGCCATAGATCTAGACTGTTTACTGTATTGTGTCCTTTAGTGGAAGATACTGTGTCCCTAGTGGACAATTACAGCATGATACCATATAGGGTGATGCCTAGTCTCAACTTACTGTTTATTGATATTGCACTGTGAGTCACTGATTTATGCTTTACTGAAACTGTGAACTATGTTTATTACTACTGAACTGTGATTCACTATTTAGTGCTTTATCGAATTGAGAACTACAAGTTCTATTTTATTGAATTATGGTTTACGGTTACTGAACTTAGAACTACTGTTAACCGTTTTACTGAACCGTTACTATTTACTGAAGAGAAATTACTGATTACTGATTACTGATTACCGTTTATTATACTGTACTATATTATGGTTTACTGATTTCTGAAATGGAAAAGTACTGTTTACTGTTTATTAAAAAGAAATGAACACCACTATTTACTAGAGAAAAGAATGATATAAATTATTTCTAAAAATAGAAATAATTATTATACTATTTAATCCATTATTTGGATATCTGAAAATTACCGTACCGAATATGATTACTACGGTTTTACATCTATTGTTATTGTACTGTGGGATTTAAGTGTTTCATAAATTTAAAATGTTCCAAAATGAACATTTTATAATTTTTAAAGTAAAAAGGTTTACTAAAAACCTTTCATCGTTTACTGAAACGAATTTTACTAAAAACTATCTATCTGCATTGAAACAGCATTGTGAAATATTGTTTACTGAACTGAACTGTACTGAATGTTGTTTATTGAACTGGGATGAGAATTAGTGTTTTACTTGGAAAGAATATTATGAAAATAATTTCTAAAATAGAAATAATTACTGAACTGTTTATCCAACGATTCGGATTCTCATAAGTTACTGAATTGAAAAGATATTTACTATTTCTAAAGTTTTAAAGTGATTGTTTACTGTACTGTTGTTTCACTGTACTGTCACGTGTTTTGAAAGGGATTATTGAAAAGAAATGTTAAATGGTTTATACCATTTATTACTTATGAGAATGAAAGTTAATTTGTTTTAAAAGAAAACAAATTATTTAATTACTCCCTATAGTCGCTTTGGGTTTCCGGGACAAGATAGGTATTTCAAAATACATTCCATGCTCCATCTGGATTTCCCGACCGACTATAGTATACTTCCTTACAGTGCCTAGTACACCGTTAGGAACAAAAGTGTTTTGCTGCATATAGATTTCATTATATCAAGCAACATACGACTCCTTTACTGAGCACGTGGTTCACTCACTCCTTTATTTTCCAACATTTCAAATTGATTTCAAGGATGATTTGAGAGCTTCCTCAGATAATAGAGTTGTGAATTTGTACACCAGGGCAAAGTGCGTCAATTTTAAAAGTACAGTCACATTTCTTTTATATTTTGTGAGACTCGATTTTATTACATTGTACACTATACTTTGTGAATTATTGATAGTGACATTTAATTATTTAGTGGAAATTAAATAAAGACTGAATGAATTTCCACTCTCAACTAGCAATTTAGGATTCATGAATTTTAGTACAGTGTATAAGTTGAAACAAATATGAAAAGAAGAATTAAAGAGCATAGAAAATGAAATCAGAAAATTGTTGAATAAAAGTGATATTTTATGGTAAAAAGATACCAACAAATATGTTATAAGAGAGAGGAAAATTCTATTGTATATAAAATTTCATTAAGAAAAATATTATTGGAATTATTGACTTATTAGCAACCAAAGGAAATGAAGAAAAGCCAAGGAATAAGGAAACACGCCAATAAATTTTCTTGGCTTAGTGTGTTCGGCTGGAAACAAATGCAAGGAAAGAAAAATTGTTTCATGGATAAAAAAATATATAATAAAGCCAAATTAACACATAAAATGAAGACCTAGAAGCTCATTGGTTGAAGCTTTGAAAAAGAAGTGTGAAGAAAGTCAAGAAAGGAGGCAACAAGTGGACTTCAACGCCACTTTGTTCTCTCTTTGTGTATCGATTGTTTTAGACATAAAAAGGCTGATAAAGACATGATTTTTATAGTGAAAAATAAGTAGAAATGGTGTTTAAAAATAAAGTAATAAAGGATATTTTACTTTAGAATTTCCATTGACTAAAATAAAGCAAAGAAAGAGTGAAAACAAAACTAAGCCAATCGGTCAAGCAAAGTCTACGCCAACTTTGCTACATTGAATACGTTTCTGCCTAGCCTCTTTAAAGGCTGCTAAAACATGAAATTATGAGTAGAAAATATAAAGGAAAAATGAGTTAAAAGATAGTATATTAAAGGTATTAGACAAAGGAATCTTATTGGTTGGAAATTATAAAAAGGAGGTAAGAACACATGGTCAAAAACGTGGACAGCAACAACATGTACTTCCAGCCGTTCCTTTTGGCTATAAAGGTCTTCGGTTTTAATGTATGAAAGACAATTTATATAAAGTAAAAGAAGCTTAAAAATAATAGTTGAGCAATTATCCTTGTGGAAGTATAAAACAAAGACAAAAGAAAAGATGTAAAAGACGTGTAAAAAGAAACACTTCCACGTCACCTTGTGCTGCAGTTTTTCTTCATTCAATTAATGAATTTTAATGCAAAAATGATGAAAGAAAATGATAAGAAGCAAGGTGACACAAGGCTATTGGTTAATATGGATAAAGAGAAGAATAAAGAAGCAAGAAACTTCAACAAAACTTAGTTGTCTTCACCGATTTCCTTTGCTTCCACGAGAATTCTGTTTGGCCATGCTGTGTTCGGTTTTCACTCAATTCCTCCATGAAATCTCATAGCAAAATGTTCTTTCTTTGCTAGTTAATTACCAAATCTTCTCTATAAACCTTATATATACCTTAAAACCAATTAAGAGTCAAGCTAGAGGGCTGATAAGAAGAAGAAACAAAATAGAAAAGTTCTCTGTTTTGGAGTGCTAGCCGATCAAGGTAAGATTTTTATAGTTCTTTGATAATAAATGAGAAATTCTCATGTGTTTTATATGAGAAACATGATTTTAGCTTTATCTTTAATTAAATCTTGCTAGATCATGGCAGTAGAATAAATTGAGATCTTCTTATATATGAGAATAAACAAGGAAATTAAGCTAAAATTGTAGCTTGATGATGTGAAATGGTTAAAGAAAATTAGATAAATGAAAGGAAAGCTTAGAAAATTTGATGATGAGAAAACAAATTGGACAAGGAAGAATGAGGGTTACGGCTAGCATGAGAAAATAAAGGCATTTATGGCTTCATGCAAGGTTTGGCCAAGACATGGCTCACGTAGGAAAGCATTTACTATGGGAAAACAAGACCATTGAAGAAAAAGGTTGAAAGTCAATAAAAATGGCCATTAGAAGATTCGGCCATAGCATTGTGGAAGCACAAAATGTGCTTAAAAAAATTTAAGATTTAATGGGAAAATAAATATAAAATTAGAGAGAAGAATTGGTGAAATTAAGATTGAGAAAGAAGCTAGAATGAACAAAGTGAGTTTTAACGCCAGCATAAATTATACTGGTTGTACTCATAACATGAAGTTAGTGGCTGCATTTTAGGAATAATAGTGACTTAAAAATAAAAAGAAGAATATTAATAATTTTTGGTAAAATTATTTTGCAGCCTGAGTTGACAAAATTCGGTAAAAGTAGCTAGCAAGCTCGACATCATAAGACTGGTAAGGGGGGAGTGTGTGAGTTGTAAGGATATAGTGAAATGTATGTTTTATTCAGCTAAATTTTTATGGAATTATTAGAAGCATGAATTTGTGTAAAACATGCAAATTCAGTGTTTGGAAAGCTGGTTTATGAACTGAAATTTGTATGCAAGAGGTTAGGAATCCACAGCTGTTATGCTGTCGAAAATTTTCCTAAAATATTCTAAAATATTATAAAATATTTTAGATGCATGAAAGGATTTATTTGAGAAATTTTAAATGTAATTTCCATTAATTTTCCATAATTGGAAATTTTGAGAAAGTATGAAATTAAATATTCATGCTTTATGATTTTATTAATTTGAGAACTTAATTATGTTTTACATAATGTTAAATATTCAAAATTGAATATTTATTCGTTTTCTCATCTGAGCATGAATATTTACTGACTGATTTACAGTATATTAAAATGAGAATAAATACCTTTTTGGAATTTGTGGTATTTATTTAAATGATTTAATTCATATATATAGTTCCTTAAAGGTATTATTGAGAATTTTATTGATTTTTTAGACTTTAGCCCCCGAGACTCATGCTTTACTGTTATACTGTACTGTTCACGTGGCTGATAGACCCGCCAAGTCATCAGCAGTCCCAGTGTTACTTGGCAAGTGTACACCGAGGGTGCCTATAGATTGAGGCCATAGATCTAAACTGTTTACTGTTACTGTGTTCCTTCGGGAACCATTATAGCATGACATGATTTAGGGTGATGCCTAGACTCAATCTACTATTACTGAATACTGATTTCTAAATACTGTTTACTGAATACTGTCTACTAAAATACTGTTTACTACATCTACTAATTTACTATTGTACTGGCATGTGTTTTTATACGGTACTGATGTGAAAGGAAATAAAAGGTTACTTCCATTTATTTTTATGGAAAATGAGTATTAAATTATGCTATAAGAATAAAATTACGATTTACTCCCTATAGTCACTCTGGGTTTCCAGGACAAGACTTGTATTTCAAAATACCTTTCATACTCCATCTGGATTTCCCGGCCAACTATAGTATCTTTCTTTTTTAAGAGTAGTACTCTGTCACGCCCCAAAGACCGTGACGTTCAGTTCACACTTACCTTATTTCCTTTAGAAAATTTCGAACTAAACTAAATCTTGCCTTAATAGTATTATTTCTCTAGCTATATTATAAATCTCAAGGTGAATATAACTATTTTAGCCTCATATTCACTTATCCCAAAAGAAATGGGTCGAAAACCTCCCTCTTGTGTTTTATCAATTTCCCTAGTAAAATCATTAAAAATACATTTCTAACTTTCACAATACAACCAGCTTTAATTTCCACAATTTATACAAACATGAATCTCACGTTTCTCAAGATCCAACTCACAAATAATTTCGCATTCTTTGTTTATAGTTTATACGTATTTCAAAACATAATCTTATCCCGAATCGTACTCGATAACAACACTAACCTATATAATAATCTAGTGTGATCCAAAGTTACTTCCCATTTACTTCCTAGTAGTGTGAAAATAAAGTTTGCATAATTACCAAAATGATAGACCATTGTATACCTCAAAAGCAGAAAAGCAAGGCTCGGAGAACGTAGACAAGTACCACAGCTAGGTACAGTTCCCGAGAGAGCTTATATGGAGCTTGAGCTGGATATTAACTCGTACGATCTGTAGATGTTAAATTTAAGGGGGTGAGCAATCCACGGCTTAGTAAGTAGCTCAAATAAATACAGACTAGGCTCATATCGTAAAATATGATCATACATGCATGAACTCCATAAAATATCATGTATGCACTTTGTCAAGATTAGCTACTATCATATAATCTGCAACAGATTGTATAGGCTCATTCATACTTTTCTCCATATCTTTAACTCGCACAATATCAGCCTTTTCTTTCCTTTCATCGATATGGTTACGCGTGAAATAACTAACCATTTCAAATAGCACATGATACTATAGTATAATAAAAGTAAAGTTCGATAACTATTCCAATTCACTGTCGTATGTATAATATCCATCTTATCTAATGATAGTTACAACATCACAAGTCACAATCGTTTTATCCATTGTCTCATTGGTGTATGATCTCCCATGATTCATCAGTACACATGTAGCACTTGGCTCTCAAAGGATTCTAGAGGTGGCTCCCACAGTTCTGAAGAATCTATGTACCATGTAGGTCCTTTGAGTTCTCTAGAGGTGGCTCACACGGTACAAAAGATTGAGTTTTACTCGAGTTTGCCTCTATGGCACATGCTTTCTAATGGTTCATCGAAACTCGTGTAGCACTTAGCTCTCAAAAGACTCTAGAGGTGGCTCCCACAGTTTCCAAAGAATCTGTGTAGCACGTAGTTCCTTTGAGTTCTCTAGAGGTGGCTCACATGGTACAAAAGATTGAGGTTTACTCGGATTGGCCTCTATGGCACACGCTTTCTAATGGTTCATCGGAACTCGTGTAGCACTTAGCTCTCAAAGGATTCTAGAGGTGGCTCCCACAGTTCTGAATAATCTATGTAGCACGTAGGTCCTTTGACTTCTCTTGAGGTGGCTCACACGGTACAAAAGATTGAGTTTTACTTGGGTTTGCCTCTATGGCACATGTTTTCTAATGGTTCATCGAGACTCATGTAGCACTTAGCTCTCAAAGGACTCTAGAGGTGGCTCCCACAGTTTCCAAAGAATCTGTGTAACACGTAGTTCCTTTGAGTTCTCTAGACGTGGCTCACACGGTACAAAAGATTGAGTTTTACTCGGATTGGCCTCTATGGCGCACGGTTTCCAATGGTTCATTGGAACTCGTGTAGCACTTAGCTTTCAAAGGATTCTAGAGGTGGCTCCCACAGTTCTAAAGAATCTATGTAGCACGTAGGTCCTTTGAGTTCTCTAGAGGTGGCTCATACGGTACAAAAGATTGAGTTTCACTCGGGTTTGCCTCTATGGAACATGCTTTCTAATGGTTTATCGGAACTCATGTAGCACTTAGCTCTCAAAGGACTCTAGAGGTGGCTCCCACAGTTTCCAAAGAATCTGTGTAGCACGTAGTTCCTTTGAGTTCTCTAGAGGTGGCTCACACGGTACAAAAGATTGAGTTTTACTCGGATTGGCCTCTATGGCGCATGCTTTCTAATGGTTCATCGGAACTCGTGTAGCACTTAGCTCTCAAAGGACTCTAGAGGTGGCTCTCACAGTTGTCGAAGAATCTGTGTAGCACGTAGTTCCTTTAAGTTCTCTAGAGGTGGCTCACACAGTACAAAGGAATGAGTTTTACTCGGATTGGCCTCTATGGCGCATGCTTTCTAGTGGTTCATCGGAACTCGTGTAGCACTTAGCTCTCAAATGACTTTAGAGGTGGCTCCCACAGTTCTGAAGAATCTGTGTAGCACGTAGTTCCTTTGAGTTCTCTGGAGGTGGCTCACACGGTACAAAGAATGAGTTTTACTTAGATTGGCCTCTATGGCGCATGCTTTCTAATGGTTCATCAGAACTTGTGCAGCACTTAGCTCTCAAAGGACTCTAGAGGTGGCTCCCACAGTTTCGAAGAATCTGTGTAGCACGTAGTTCCTTTGAGTTCTTTAGAGGTGGCTCACATGGTACAAAAGATTGAGTTTTACTCGGGTTTGCCTCTATGGCACATGCTTTCTAATGGTTCATCGGAACTCATGTAGCACTTAGCTCTCAAAGGACTCTAGAGGTGGCTCCCACAGTTTCCAAAGAATTTGTGTAGCACGTAGTTCCATTGAGTTCTCTAGAGGTGGCTCACACGGTACAAAATATTAAGTTTTACTCGGATTGGCCTCTATGGCGCATGCTTTCTAATGGTTTATCGGAACTCGTGTAGCACTTAGCTCTCAAGGGACTCTAGAGGTGGCTCCCACAGTTTCCGAAGAATCTGTGTAGCACATAGTTCCTTTGAGTTCTCTAGAGGTGGCTCACACAGTACAAAGGAATGAGTTTTACTCGGATTGGCCTCTTTGGCGCATGCTTTCTAATCGTTCATCGGAACTCGTGTAGCACTTAGCTCTCAAAGGACTCCAGAGGTGGCTCCCACAGTTCTGAAGAATTTGTGTAGCACGTAGTTCCTTTGAGTTCTCTAGAGATGGCTTACACGGTACAAGGAATGAGTTTTACTCAGATTGGCCTCTATGGCGCATGCTTTCTAATGGTTCATCAGAACTCATGTAGCACTTAGCTCTCAAAGGACTCTAGAGGTGGCTCCCACAGTTTCGAAGAATCTGTGTAGCACGTAGTTCCTTTGAGTTCTCTAGAGGTGGCTCACACGGTACAAGGAATGAGTTTTACTCAGATTGGCCTCTATGGCGCATGCTTTCTAGAGATAAAGCTCTAAAATCATTCAATTCCCCGAGTCACATAAGCACTTCAATTATCATACGATTCCATTATCCTAGTTTTCGATAAATATAACTAGATGCTATTCGAGGTCCATGAGTTAAACATCGTAGGCTGTGTACATTTTGTACCCTAGTTAGTATATACATTTCAAAGTATAACAATTGTATTAACACTAGGTGCAACTTAATTAAATCACATACATTTCTCATGACACAGGCACCTACATTTTATACCAGTTTGCATTCTCATTGAGCATAACAAGTTATAACACACCATGCATAAATTACAATTGATTCGAAAAATATTAACGAACACATCAAGTCAACTTGTATCTTACCAAGACTTACCCTCATAGTCTTTTCTATCGTATTTCACCAAACTTGATTAAAATTAGATAATTATCGAATAAAGATTTCTTTCATCTCTTATGACATGATACTAGTATGGTTTATTTAACCCACCTACCTCAATGCTTAGAAATCATCTTCCTCGGTCTTCAAATTTAAGATTTGAGCTCTTACACCGCTCCAAGTCACTGTACGGTGTTATTTCATTCAAACCGTACACTTTGTGGCCTTGAACCAATGATTATGTCCTTATTCGTCTCCTTTCCCATTTCATTTATTTAGCTTCGGAGCTTCAAAAGATGAGTCATACAAGTTCAATTCCAAAACATGCATATACACTAAGCATTCTTAGAAATCCTACTCATTAAGGTAGAATTATTCTTTATAAGAATTTCCAACCTATCAATGCCTTTCTATTCATAACGGAAAATATTGAATTCTGATTAATGCACCGTCAATTTTATATGTAATATAACTTAATTCCTTATCCAGAAGTGTAAAGCTCATTTTCTAGTTCATTCCATATTGTTCCTCACAATTTTCCAAAGTTCAGCCTAATTCTGACCCATATGACAAGATGGTTTTCTGACCTTTGTGCATTAAATTTTATATTACTAATTATAGGGATATCCAAAATTATGAATCCCAAAACCATATGAATCTTAATCCAATTCCCTATTCAGAATAGCAAGTTTCACAATTTTATCATTTCAAAATTATTTTTAATAATTCCTCAAATTTGCCCTGTTTCCAGATGCATTCTAGCAGATTGTCTACTGACCTCTATGTACAAATTGAGCCATATCTCAAGATAGGATTGTCAAACTTCTGTAAATTCAAAACCATATTATTCTTAACTCATTTACCTTTCTACAAACATAAAGTTTTCATCAAAATTCAGTCTGTACTAATTGTTACAAATTTTCAAAGTTGACACAGAGCATCTCACCTACTGCACTGAGTGCCCTGTGTTCAACTGCCTATATCTCAGGCTACACAAATCCAAATTAGGTAATTCCAAAACGGAATTTTGTATAACTCATAAAGCTACCTGTAATAATTTTCCTAGAATTTATTTCATTCTAAAACCCCCAAACTGAATTTTTAAATATGTGGCTCGGACAGACAGTTTTCCATCAAAAATTGAAATCTACATTTAGCACTTTGTTTCTCTTCTTTTCTTAACTCTAACCTTATAAACATTTTCTATTCACTTACTATATTCATCAAATACTTTAAGTTCATTAGAATTTAATCATTACCACTCAGCCACACAAGGATCGGCAGCCTCCCTCTTCACGCGATTTCCAGAAGTTAGCATAAATAATCAATTCAAAATCATTAATTCAATTTCCAAATGAAATTCCTTTCATCATTTTTACAAATTCCTATCAAAACATTCTTCAAATCACAACAATTTCCTTACTTCTACTTCATGATCGGACACACCATAATTACTTGTACATGAATTAAATTCAATCCAAGGCAGTAAATAGACTTATCAACCTCATAAATCACGATTACAAGTTAAAATTGAATGAAATTATTTCTTGCTTTACCTTCCCATGTAGCCGAACAGAGCAAAACCCAAAATCAGCCCTCTAATAATTAATTCTGCACTTGTAGTTCTGGGTTTATGCGGCTCTTAAAGTAAGAAATAGAATTTGTGAAGGATAACTGATGTTTTGGTGATGAAACTTAGTGGACTTATGGCCATACCGAGAGGGAAATGGTGAAACACAGCAGAAAATGGTAAGTTGGTGGAGTAAAAAAAATGAAACAGAGCAGAAATGGGGAACTGGTGCTGAATGGCTGACGAGAATGACCCCTTTTTTTTCTGCTATATTTTATCACTTTAATAATATTTTATTCATATGTCAAAACTAACACCATAAAATACTAAATCACCCTTCTAAAATCATTTATTTACACCCATACCATTGAAGCATTTTATTATTTTTCAATTTCCAGATTTTTCATTTCATTTTTTTTATATATTTTGTTAAATTCAATAGTTAACGTATGTTATTTCTTATAAATTGTTTAAAGCATAATTTACCATTAGATTATATTATTTCCCAAATTATATTCCAATCCTATACTATAATCCTAGTAATTTCTTTCTTTTCCTGTCTTCTATTTTACTAATTCCTATAATTAATTTACTTTATTTCTTATTACGTATTACTAAAATATAATTACACTAAATTGTATTCTTTTTCAATTTTAATTTCACGATATATCTTTATTCATTATGTACTTTAATTCCATAATTAGCAAATATTAACAATTACTATCTTCTTTTTAAATTCCTATACTCTGTAACTTATATTGATTATTAGAAAATTGGGTTCTCACATTCTCCCCACCTTTAAGGAATTTGGTCCTCCAAATTTGATTCGAGTACTCTGACAATTCAATACTTGAAGACTTATCATTTCCACAACTACTCATTGCAGTCAATCATATCGCTCATTCATATCAATATTCTCATAACATGTTTACACCATTATATATCGTTTTTCTCCATATACTTATACTCTTTAAAATTTCTTATCAATTTCGGAGTTATCACTTTCATCTCTTTTCACATAAAAGCTGTTTACACTATTTATCATCCGTTTCACTCATTTGGTGCCAAGTCGATAAAGTTCGGTAACTGTCGTTTACCGATTTAAATCAGTAGTATGTGATTGTCCTAGTAGCTTTCAAATCTTATGCACAAGCTCTCTCAACATATCTTTGAGCGTTTCCATACTATGCTCAGATATTTACATTAGTACGGAGTGGTGCTATCCGTACATTTGGGATCTCAAAGCCTTTTGCTATTTTCTATTAGCATACGGCAACTCAGAGATTCCCATCACATGTAATGCTCACTGGAACTGTACATATACGTTCTCATCGTTTCATACTCATACTCCGACTATGGCACTAGAGAATCTAGGAGTCTGATAATGGAAATTGATTCTATTTAGACAATCAGTCTTTAATCACTTCCATATCATCATATCTCTTTTGAACTCTTTATTGTTCACAATATTCATTTTCACATTTATTCTATCAAGGCTGCATCTCATTGCAAACTTTACTATTAATCATCTCTTACAGTAATAAATCATGAGACAATCATTTTCTCTCCATATCTCTTTTCATGTAGTATGGTCATTACATCTCTTATTCTTATGGTATATTCAATATCACTTAAATTTTAGAATATACCTAGGAATATACTCTTTTCATAATTTAGATTCTATGATTGAATCCTCAAATTATCCATTTAATCACCACATTATCTATACAATTCCACCATTTCTATCATTTCGAGGTGGTTATATCTATATAACATTTTTCCATTCACATTACTAGCAGTTAAAATGTAATTCATTTATTTACTCCTTTGAGTATCATTAAATTTCCTCTATCGAGTTTGGCTCAATCTTACATCTAGCCATAATCATGTGATAACCAAAAGAAATCACTTTTAGTCTTAATTTGGGAACTGCTTCATACTCATGTTCCCTAGTCCTCATGTAATTTTATCTTCTTATTACATTTTCATCTTTTCACTCTCATCATTTTAATCCTTTTTTTTCCAAGTGGTATAGTACTCCACTATCCAACTTTTTTAACATTTTGAATACCATCTTTACACTTATTCATCCACCGACCTTAATTTCTTTAATTATAAGTCACATCTGTAGAGCAGCTAGCCCATAACTCTTCTATAGATTGGTAGTGTGATCTAGCTAAACTCATTAATTTCGTATCTCAATCACTATCTTTCTATCATAGACAGATTCACTGTCGTTATGTCATTCGAGATCGTATATCTCAGAAAGAGATACTGTCTAGCCAAATTTCCTGTTTGCCAACTTAACATATAGTTCACAGTCTTTGAGAATCTGGAGGGTCATACAACAATGCTGCTCATGTTCCATTAATGTCTTATACTATATCGGTATCTCATCACTTTATCCATGTATGGTTTAAATAACTTATTCATTAGGCTTACATACCTCACATGGTATTTTATTAATCTTGTAAACCTCAATAGGAACTCGTAAGAATTTGTCAAGTTCTAAATATTATCTTATGGGTATCAGTCTCCAACTATTAGCTGATGGCGCCTTGTACAGAGATTGGTCATATGAATTCCTTATACATCTCTGATTAGATCAAATAGGTATCAATTCCATACAGATGAATCTTTGTTATTAGTAAGAACTCTTTTAAGCAATAGGAATTTAATTCACAATTATAAATCCTCAATTCAAGTCATCTATATTTCCATCATTTACACCTACACAAGTGAATTTCATTATCCACACATTTTCCAGAGTTGTTTCTTAAGCTTTACGGACTCTTCCAATGTTCTCTGATACAAGCTTAGATATAGATTCGTTATCAGCAGTCGAGTCAATGTTAACCCGATCTTTCAAATCTATATTACTCTGAAAATTTATCAGGAATAACATCCGATACTTTTTAATTATAAATCTCATACCATTTTGGACATTTTGTCTCTATGTCCTATCATTTCCACTGTATATCCTCAAGGCAGAGACATTTAACATTTAACTCATTTTAACACATATTCCACCTTGATTCACCTATTTACTTATACTTCACAATGTATCAATCATCTTAATTAGTATGCTGTATTAAATATAACCATTTAACAAACATATTTCATAGCTAACCGATTCATTACTGTAATTCACTTTGAAATCATTTTCATTTAACAATTCAGGTTAGCTATAATCTTTTTTTGCTCTTGCAGTTACTTTACGGTTCTTATACATATTCTTCAAATTTATAATACTCCAATCAGCATACAATTCTGCAAAGCATATCTGAAAATGCTTCGGTTCTAAAAATATCTGTTTAATACTTAGGAAGCAAACCGAATGTATAGAACCAAAATTAACAGTATTGATATGAATTTCATCAACTATACATATCACTTTCTCAATCATCTTCAGTAATCATCTCATCTTTCATAATATCCAACGATCCCTTAATAAACATCCCATTAATACACTTTTAATTCAGATCTTTAAGAATCAATAGCAGGGCCAATCATCCTGCGACTTCCCACTATAAACATTTTGGGTCGCATCCGTAATCTAATTGTAGATGGGATTAATAATCGAAACCGTTATACACATATTACATTTCTTATGCCATCAGTAGCTTCATCACTATCATGGAATTCAAGATCAATTTGGTCCACTATTCAGAAATTAGTCTAATATAAGGACACATTTTCCATTTAAAAATTTATTTCTTTCTTTTCATTATAAATTTAAACTAGTGATCTTAATATCCATATACTTTCTAAATCGTAATACTTTTAATAGTATGATGTTCAAAATTCTACATCCTTCAAACTCCTACCCATCACATAACTCATTTCTCATTCATGAGTCTTGACAGGTATATCACGTCAATCTCCGACCATGTAGGCCCTTATGCCTTTACTGGTATTAGTCCAATATATTTAGAACAAAACAAATGAGCACTTATTGCTTCGTTATTTGTCAAAACATATTATACGTGGATTAGGTAGGGAGAAGATTATAGTTTTCCTATAGTAGTGTACATTAGCACGATCGGTGGCTATCCCGTCCATGCTTAAGAGGACACCAAGGTTGTAAATGTGCAACATTAGCAAATCTGCTATTAAGTCTCTATCTCCCACCTTCACTTCAC
Organism: Heritiera littoralis; assembly: GCA_031772115.1. Taxonomy (NCBI): domain Eukaryota; kingdom Viridiplantae; phylum Streptophyta; class Magnoliopsida; order Malvales; family Malvaceae; genus Heritiera; species Heritiera littoralis. The sequence goes on along the minus strand of JAPDPK010000172.1, from coordinate 686,862 downwards.
ACTGACAATACACAATACTCAAACTTCCATTAGAGATTCCTTGAAAAGAGTGCTAGTATGTAACAGTAACTTAAAGTTTCCAACTTTATATGTAGCTTGTTACATATCCAGCTTATGAGGGTGATGGAGTCAATGGTTGCATCGTCAACCTCCGAGGAGGCCTTCCAGGCCCATCTCTACATCCAATCCTCCTCATTCTAATTTGAACTAAAAACAAACTATACCAAGAGTAGACCAATCTCAGTATAAGTCAATTAATAGATAATTTTTCAAACATATATTTCATAGTGCATGGGATGTAACACCACAAATAATCTTAACTACACTAACACGTACTAGACAACCCTGCTCTAATACTATTAAATCTTTCACGACCCGAATACCGTGACGTTCACTTCACACTTACCTTATTTCCTTCAGAAAATTTCGAACTAAATTTTTCTTTTTCTATTTACGGTTTGTATTCAGTGTTAGTGTAGTAACTCAACTAAATCTTGCCTTAATAATATTATTTCTCTGGCTATATTATAAATCTCAAGGTGAATATAACTATTTTAGCCTCATATTCACTTATCCCAAAAGAAATGGGTCGAAAACCTCCCCCTTGTATTTTATCAATTTCCTCAGTAAAATCACTTGCATTAAAAATACATTTATAACTTTCACAATACAACCAGCTTTAATTTCCACAATTTATACAAACATGCATCTCACGTTTCTCAAGATCCAACTCACAAATAATTTCGAATTCTTTTGTTTACAGTTTATACGTATTTCATTACAGTTTATATGTATTTCAAAACATAATCTTATCTCGGATCGTACTCGATAACCACACTAACCTATATAATAACCTAGTGCAATCCAAAGTTACATCCCATTTACTTCCTAGTACTGTGAAAATAAAATTTGCATAATTATCAAAATGATATACCATTGTATACCTCAAAAGCACAAAAGCAAGGCTCGGAGAACGTAGACGAGTGCCATAGCTAGGTACAGTTCCCGAGAGAGCCTATATAAAGCCTGAGCTGGATATCAACTTGTATGATCTACAGAAGTTAAATTTAAGGGGGTGCGCAATCCAAGGCTTAGTAAGTAGCTTAAATAAATACAGACTAGGCTCATATCGTAAAATATGATCATACATGCATGAACTCCATAAAATATCATGTATGCACTCTGTCAAGATTAGCTACTATCATATAATCTACAACAGATTGTATAAGCTCATTCATACTTTTCTTCATATCTTTAACTCGCACAATATCATCCTTTTCTTTCCTTTCATCGATATGGTTAAGCGTGAAATAACTAACCATTTTAAATAGCACATGATGCTATAACATAATATAAGTAAAGTTCCATAACTACTCCCATTCACTGTCGTATGTATAATATCCATCTTATCTAATGATAGTTGCAACATCACAAGTCACAATCGTTTTATCCATTGTCTCATTAGCGTATGATCTCCCATGATTCATCAGTACACGTGCAGCACATAGCTCTCAAAGGATTCTAGAGGTGGCTCCCATAGTTCTAAAGAATCTATGTAGCACGTAGGTCCTTTAAGTTCTCTAGAGGTGGTTCACACGGTACAAAAGATTGAGTTTTACTCGGGTTTGCCTCTATGGCACATGCTTTCTAATAGTTCATTGGAACTCGTGTAGCACTTAGCTCTTAAAGGACTCTATAGGTGGCTCTCACAATTTTTGAAGAATCTGTGTAGCACGTAGTTCCTTTGAGTTCCCTAGAGGTGGCTCACACAGTACAAAGGAATGAGTTTTACTCAGATTGGCCTCTATAGCGCATGCTTTCTAATGGTTCATCAGAACTCGTGTAGCACTTAGCTCTCAAAGGACTCTAGTGGTGGCTCCCACAATTTTTGAAGAATTTGTGTAGCACGTAGTTCCTTTGAGTTCTCTAGAGGTGGCTCACACGGTACAAAGGAATAAGTTTTACTCGGATTGGCCTCTATGGTGCATGCTTTCTAATGGTTCATCAGAACTCCTGTAGCACTTAGCTCTCAAAGGACTCTAGAGGTGGCTCCCACAGCTTTGAAGAATCTGTGTAGCACGTAGTTTCTTTGAGTTTTCGAAAGGTGGCTCACACGGTACAAGGAATGAGTTTTACTCGGATTGGCCTCTATAATGCATGCTTTCTAGAGTTAAAGCTCTAAAATCATTCAATTCCCAAGTCACATAAGCACTTCAATTATCATACGATTCCATTATCCTAGTTTTTGATAAATATAACTAGGTGCTATTCGAGGTCCATGAGTTAAACATCGTAGGTTGTATACATTTTGTACACTAGTTTGTATATACATTTCAAAGTATAACAAATGTATTAACACTAGGTGCAACTTAATTAAATCACATACATTTCTCATGATACAGGCACCTACATTTTATAGCAGTTTGCATTCTCATTGAGCATAACAAGTTATAACACACCACGCAAAAATTACAATTGATTCGAAAACTATTAACGAACACATCAAGTCAACTTGTATCTTACCAAGACTTACCCTCTTAGTCTTTTCCATCGTATTTCACCAAACTTGATATAAAATTAGATAATTATCAAATAAAGATTTCTTTCATCTCTTATGAGATGATACTAGTATGGTTTATTTAACCCACCTACCTCAATGCTTAGAAATCATCTTCCTCGGTCTTCAAATTTAAGATTTGAGCTCCTACACCGCTCCAAGTCACTGTACGGTGTTATTTCATTCAAACCGTACACTTTGTGGCCTTGAACCAATTATTATGTCCTTATTCATCTCCTTTCCCATTTCGTTTATTTAGCTTCGGAGTTGCAGAAGATAAGTCATACAAGTTCAATTCCGAAACATACATATACACTTAGCATTCTTAGAAATCCTACTCATTAAGGTAGAGTTATTCTTTATAAGAATTTCCAACCTATCAATGCCTTTCTATTCATAACGGGAAATATTGAATTCTGATTAATGCACCGTCAATTTTATATGTAATCTGACTTAATTCCCTATCTAGAAGTATAAAGCCCATTTTCTAGTTCATTCCATATTGTTCCTCATAATTTTCCAAATTTCAGCCCAATTCTTACCCATATGGTAGGATGGTTTTCTGACTTTTGTGCATTAAATTTTATATTACTAATTATAGGGATATCCAAAATTGTGAATCCCAAAACATATGAATCTTAATCCAATTCACTATTCAGAATAGCAAGTTTCACAATTTTATCATTTCGAAATTATTTTTAATAATTCCTCAAATTTACCCTGTTCCCAGATGCATTCTGGCAGATTGTCTACTGACCTCTATGTACAAATTGAGCCATATCTCGAGATAGGGTTGTCCAAATTGTGCAAACTCAAAACCATATTATTCTTAACTCATTTACATTTCTAGAAACATAAAGTTTTCAGCCAAATTCAATCTGTGCTAATTTATACAAAATTTCAAAGTTGACACAGAGCATCTCGCCTACTGCACTGAGTGCCTGTGTTCAACTGCCTATATCTTAGGGTACACAACTCCAAATTAGGTAATTCCAAAACGGAATTTTGCCTAACTCATAAAGCTACCTGTAATAAGTTCTCCAGAATTTATTTCATTCTAAAACCCCCAAACTGAAATTTTAAATATGTGGCTCGGACAAACAGTTTTCCAGCAAAAATTGAAATCTACAATTAGCACTTTGTTTCTCTTCTTTTCTTAACTCTAACCTTATAAACATTTTCTATTCACTTAGTATATTCATCAAATACTTTCAATTCATTAGAATTTAATCATCACCACTCAGCCACACATGGATCGGCAGCTTCCCTCTTCATGCCATTTCCAGAAGTTAGCATAAATAATCAATTCAAAATCATTAATTCAATTTCCAAATGAAATTCCTTTCATCATTTTTACAAATTCCTATCAAAACATTCCTCAAATCACAACAATTTCCTTACTTCTACTTCATGATCGGACACACCATAATTACTTGTACATGAATTAAATTCAATCCAAGGCAGTAAATAGACTTATCAACCTCATAAATCATGATTACAAGTTAAAATTGAATGAAATTATTTCTTGCTTTACCTTCCAATGTAGCCGAACAGAGCAAAGCCCAAAATCAGCCCTCTAATCACCGATTCTGCACTTGGATTTCTGGGTTTATGCGACTCTTAAAGTAAGAAACAGAATTTGTGAAGGATAACTGATGTTTTGGTAATGAAACTTAGTGGACTTATGGCCAAACCGAGAGGGAAATGGTGAAACACAGCAGAAATTGGTAAGTCGGTGGAGTAAAAAAATGAAACAGAGCAGAAATGGTGAACTGGTGCTGAATGGCTGACGAGAATGACCCCTTTTTTTTCTGCTATATTTTATCACTTTAATAATATTTTATTCATATGTAAAAATCTAACACCATAAAATACTAAATCACACTTCGAAAATCATTTATTTACACCCATACCATTGAAGCATTTCATTATTTTTCAGTTTCCAGATTTTTCATTTCATTTTTTTTTATATATTTTGTTAAATTCAATAGTTAACTTACGTTATTTCTTATTAATTGTTTAAAGCATAATTTACCATTAGATTATATTATTTCCCAAATTATATTCCAATCTCTGTACTATAATCTTAGTAATTTCTTTCTTTTCCTATCTTCTATTTTACTAATTCCTATAATTAATTTACTTTATTTCTTATTACATATTACTAAAATATAATTACACTAAATTGTATTCTTTTTCAATTTTAATTTCACAATATATCTTTATTCATTATGTACTTTAATTCCATAATTAGCAAATCTTAACAATTACTATCTTCTTTTTAAGTTTCTATACTCTGCAGCTTATATCTATTATTAGAAAATTGGGTTCTCACATACTCCGATAGGAAAGTTATCGTTTTATAGCATATAGATTCATTATATCGAGCAACATACAACTCTTTTACTGATCACGTGGTTCGTTCACCCCTTCATTTTCACTCTACAGGTTTTGATTTGGATTAAGAGACATGCCATCCAAAATATCGGCTGCTAGTTCGGTTACCCGAGGCAACAGACTTTAGACATCGGAGGTATATGATTTTCTTTTATATATTCAGAAAATTTCTACAGTACTACTTTAATTAGAAAAAAAATACAGGGAATGTAACTCTGATATGAAATAATGAAATATTCATGTTTCGGGAATTACATTGTGAATAAAAGTACTATTTAATACGGTAATTATTATTCTACTGTAAGTATCACGGACAGCTCAACCGGTAAAAGTGAGTGGAACATAATCAATTATAGTGTAAAATTGTACACTCAGACCGTTATAGATTTAATGGTAATAGAGCAGGGTTGGTCTGATGTCTAAAGTTGTTTAAAATAAAAACAGGAATAGTAAACATTCCCTGTAGTACTGTATAGTTTGAATGTATAATAGAAATCCTAACGGAAAGCAGAATAAATGACTTTGTGGTGCAGATATGAGTGGAAGGAGGGTGACCCGCTCAGGTAGAGGTAGAGGCAGAGGTAGAGGTAGGGCGGCACAGATTCCGGAGCCGTAGTTACCCGAGCCAACACTGGAGCCCGCCCAGGACCTGCTTATCCTCAGCAACCCGAGAGTTTAGGTGATTAGATGAACAGGATGGAGAGGATGTTGACGGATTTTATGGCTATGTATCAAGCTGACAAAGCTGTAGATAGGGTAGAGAAAGAGAGAGCAGCAGCTCCTACAACCCTTGTAGTAGCACCAGCTCCACCACAGTCGGCATTGGTTATACCTGAGCCTCGGCCTATTCCACCATCGGCACCTCAGCCACAGCCATTAACTCAGCTGCCTCGAGATGTGGAGTCATATTATGATGTCACCCTGGTACGGTCATTCAGGAAGTTAGATCCGCCAAAGTTTAAGGGTGCTAAAGATCCATTGGTAGCAAAGTAGTGGGTTATTGCTATAGAGAAGCTGTTCAAGATTTTAAGGTGTACGGAGACTGAGAGGACAGGTCTGGTAGTGTTCTAGTTAACAGATGATACGGAGCACTGGTGGAAGGCCACCCAGACAGTGTTATTCTCCCAGCATCAGAAGATCACTTGGGATATTTTTGTTAATGCTTTCAGGCACAAATATATTCCTGATACTGCTCAGCAGAAGTTACAGCAGGAGTTCATGGATTTGGTCTAGGGTAGTATGGCTGTAGATGAATATGAGGCTAAGTTCACTACTCTGAGTCGATTTGATCCACAGATCAGTGTTAATGAGAGGCATAAGATAGAGAGATTTAAGGCTGGTTTGAGACCTTCCATTAGATCTGTGAGACCCGATTTTTATAACATTGTACACCATATCGTAAATGCTTTATAGAAAAAATAAATTACTTAGTGGAATTAAATGGAAATTGAATAAAATTCCACCCGTAAATTTGTTATTATTGGATTTATGAACTACAGTATGGGGTATAAGAGTTGAAGCAAATATTGAATAATGGATTAAAAGTATGCATTGAAGGAAGAAAAGGAATCTGAAAATTTGAGTAGAAGAATTAATTTTATGGCATAAAATACCAATAAATGGAATTATAAAAGAAAGAAAATTTATTGGTATGTATATAAATTATTTTCATTGGATTGAATACATTAAAAGAAGATGAGAAAATACAAACCAAACTATACAAGGAAGTGGACTGCACGCCACTTCTGTTTCAGCCTTGATACACAGTTGAACTTGGTTAAATTGAGGCAAATTTTTAAGGTGAAAGAAATGGAATAAATAATAATACATGAGGATGATTTTATTAGTGGATACATGGCTGATTATTGACTGAGATATAGATTAATTAGTAAGCAAAAAGAGTCAACAAAAATGGGCAGAAAATTGGATAGCACCACGTCAACCTTGCTGCCGATTCTTGTTGCTCAGATTTGGAGAAATTCTAAAGGCAATCAGCCACAAATTTAAGGCATGGAATATAATATAAATGATATTATATTATCATGTGTAATTCTCATTGGATGAAGGCTGCACAAGAGAGTGGAATAAGTCCACAAAAGGTGCAGCAAAGTGGACCTTAACGCCACTTTGTTGCTGGCTCTCGTACCACTTTTGGTGCAGTCATTTAAAGGGCTGATAAAACATGATTTTTATAGAAAACAATTCTCTTTAAAACCTTTAAATATATTTTACATGGGATAGATTGTAATGGCTGAAGTGTGAAACCAAGGAAGTAAAGTAAGGCAAGGAATGTGTAAAAGCAACAAGTTCCAGCCGTTCCTTGCTGCAGTTTTCTTCATCCATTTAATGCTAAATAAGAAAAGATGACTTAAAAGATGGAGTATCAAAGGTGCTAAATAAGAGGATTTTTATTGGCTGAGATACAATCAAAGAAGAGTAGAATATATGACAAAAACTGATCAGCCAAGAAGAGTGAATATCACGTTAGTTGGTTGCTGATGGTGCCACGCGGTTCTACTCAGTGAAGATAAGTGAAATGCAAACTTTTGTCTCAAAAATATAATATATATTACTTAAGAGAAGAGAAGAATTTAATGTTTATCAGGTGATCAACTTTCTTGGTTGGAGAATAAAACAAGGACAGCAAAATAAGTCAAGTTGGGTGGAGAAAATGAGCTGCACGCCATCTGTGTTGACTGCAGTTTTTCTACAAGTTTTAAATACACAAAAAGACAAGGAAAGCATAAGGAAATGGATAGGTGAATGGTGTCAACGTTTTATGGGTTAATAAGGATAAAAAGGAGACTAAAGGAACCAAACTTCAGCCAATTTCTTCTCCTCTACCCGAGGCTATTCTGCTGCTCCACGATTTATTGTTTTGCAGTTCATTCCTGTTCTGTTTTGAGTCCGTTCTTCCAAGAATATTCAGCGAAATTACACCCTTCTGTCCTCTTCATGCTTAGTCTTTCTCTATAGACACTTCCTCCATCTTAAGGCTATCCAAGAAATAAGAAAGGAAGTGGCTGACGTGAAGGGAAAATCACATAGAATTGAAACTTGTGGTTCGGTTAAGGTAAGGAAATATTAAATTCTAGTATTTTAACTTAATCTAAAGCTATGTTTTAGTCTACTCCAAGGTGTATTAGAAGGCTATTAAGTTAGTTGCTATAATTTTGGCTAGATAAAATTTAGCCATGGAAGAAAGGTTCGGTTGGCATGAGAAAGTAGAAGTGCTTTATAGGTTTCATGCAAAGAAATAATAGAAAATGATCAAGTGAGTGAGGATTTAAAGTTGGAAACCATAAATTTTGGTAAAATATTGAAAAAAAGAAATAGGCCATTTTATTGGGTTTCGGTGGAATAGGTGAGCTCATGGAAGACAAGCACTTCTTGCATAAAAATGATATGAAATAATAGTTTAAGATGAGATATGAATGATAATAAAGTTAGATTTAAAAATGGAAGCAAAGTCAAGATATTAGCCAAATGGAGGTTTCGGCCATAACACTATTGGCCATGATACCATACTGAATTTTATAGTTTGAGTTTAGAAAATGACTATAGAAATTGAAAGAGGAAGATCGGTGAAATCTGAAAAAGAAGCTAAAACGAGCAAGTTTAGTTTTAACATCAGTATAATTTATACTGGTTGTACACATGTTATAATTTTAGTGGCTGCATTTTATGAAAGTTAGTAGCTTAAAAATTAAAGAAAAATAATAATATTAATAATTTTTGATAAAATTATTTTGCAGCCAGGAATTATGAATTTCGGTAAACGCAACCGGAGAGCTCGATTTCGTAAGACAGGTAAGGGAGATGTGTGTGAAGTAAAATGCATGTTCTGTGGAGTAAAAATATTATGAAAATATTGAGAAACTATTTTGGTTTATGACATGCATTTATTTGATAAATTATTTTGACTTGGGCGAGCTACAGAGATAGCCGACCCCTACGTTGGTTGTTGGGCGAACTGGTAATGGCGGGCGAGCCAAACCTTTTTTGATGTTTTGGGCGAAGAAACCTTTTTATGATATATTGGGCGAGTAACCCTGTTTTAAATAGAAATCCGGGCAAGCCAAAATAGGCGAACCCTTTTTATATTGTTTTGGGGCGGGCCATTGTGGGCGAGCCAGCTTTATGTGTTGTTTATAAAAGCAAAAGTGGCGGGCGAATAGTAGTTCACCGCACTGATGACTTGACCATGGGCGAGCCGAATGGCGAGCTGACCATGGCGAACAGGTTTCACTTTTCCAAATTTTCTCAACAAAAAAAATGAACTATTTTTAATATCTTTGAAAATAGAAAATGTAAAACCCAGATGGGCGAGTTGACCGATGGGCAAGTTGACCATGGGCGAACTAGCCATGGCGAGTCAGTGTAACCCGTGCCTTTCTCACATGGAATTCAGTGAGATTGCGGGCTGTTTTAAAAACCTTTTTGGAAAGAAAATCAATTGAAAAAAAAAAAGCTTAAATTATGAAATAATTCCTTAAAGGTTTTCCATGAGATATAATTTGATTTTGAGACTTTAGGCCCCGAGTTCATGCATTACTATTGCGTGACCCGCCTGGGGCGGTGGCTCAGGTCGATGGACCCACGGGTGCACCCCAGAGCGTCACATGGCTGATGGACCCGCCAAGTCATCAGCGGTCTCGAGGTCACTTGGCAAGTGGACCCGAGGACCACCTAGAGATTGTGGCCATAGATTATTGTATCCCTTTTCGGGATGATTATTCCGTTCTCGCAAGGGGGAGGGGGAACGATGATAGCATGACTTATTTATAGGGTGATGCCTAGTCTCAACTTGTTGATTTCTGTTTACTGAGAGGATTTGTTAAATCCTATTTACTATTTAATTCATTTTATTGTAAACTGTTGAGCAAACGATTTGAAATGGTGTATGGAGAGTACTGGTTACTATAACCACTGTTTTCCTATTTGGTATGATTTTAGGAAAAATAAATACTTGGTGGTATATAGTTTTGCTTTATTTAAAGCAGCATACGTTTCCTTTACTGAGCCCGTAGTTCGCTCACCCCTTTATTTTAACTCCACAGATAAAAGACACGGAGTTAGAGAATTAGCTTCCAGATGGATATAGTTACATATAAAGTGCTGGGGCAAACTATGTTAAATATGACAGGTACAGTCACTTCTCTTTTACGTTTCAAACATATGTATACAGTACTACATATTGAAATAAAGACAATAGGGGATGTCAGATGTAAGGAATAACGAAAAGAATTTCATATTTCGTATTTGTTAAATAAATGTTTATCAATTATTACTGTCACTGTTGAATGTTAATGGCATCGCAGACAGCCCAACCGGTGAAAATGTATAGAAATACGTGAAAAATGTGGTGACGGGCTGTTACAAGATCGAAGCTAGCCCCGTTCGATATTTTGACATATGATGAGGTGGTACGACGGGCTCAATTATGTGAGAGGGATTTTGAGCAGTTTCATACAGAGGCTGGGGGTAAGGGTAAGAGTAAAGGTAAGAGTAAGTTTAGGAGATTTTTAAAGGACAACCATGGTAGGGAGCAGCCTAAGAGGACTAGACCTACGGGCATACAGATTTCAGAGGGCCAATTTACTAGATCAGCTGCTTCTACTCCTGCTACTGGTCCCATTTCTACTCAGAGGAGTCCTGTGACCAAATGTAGACATTGTGGTAGGTCGCATGGTTCACGCCCTTGTTACTTACTGTCTAAGGCATGTTTTTGGTGTGGACAAACGGGGCATATAGTTAGAGATTGCCCGATGCTTAAGGGGTCTACTGCTTCCATTGTTCCTCTTGTAGTACCTTAGATTCAGACACCGGTAGCTTCGAGTGGATCGGAGAAGGTGACACCCTCACAGCCTAGACGAGCGACAGCCGTAGAGAAGGGGAAGCAGGCTATGACACAGGGACAGGTGTATGCGTTGGATTAGGATACTGCCGACGCTTCAGCCGATGTGATTAAAGGTAAAATTCATCTTTTTGATATTCCAGTAATTGCCTTATTTGATCCGGGTTCTACCCATTCGTTCTTATCGCCTGCATGTGCTAACAGGTTCCCAGTAGAACCGGAGTTGTTAGAGTGTACTTTACAAGTAAACACTCCCTTTAAAGAATCACAGTTGACCGATACTGTATGTAGGAATTGTAAAATAATGGTAGGAAAGAAGGTTATGACAGCTGACCTAATTGTATTGAATATGTATGATTTTGATGTCATTTTGGGCATGGACTGGTTAGCTGTAAATCATGTCAGTTTAGATTGTACAACTAAGTTCCTTACCTTCTCTTAGCCCGAAAAGTACATTGTAAAATTATTGGTAAATTAAAAAAAGTATGTGAATATTTGTTTATAAAATGAGATGTATACTGAATTCTGGTTGTATATGAATGTTGATGAAGGTTATATTGCGAGTGTGATGTAGAGAGAGAACGTCCAGAGATTCAGGAGATTTCTGTGGTCAGGGACTTTCTAGACATATTTTCAGAGGATTTACTAGGGTTACCACCGGATAGGGGGACAGAGTTTACGATTGACTTGGTACCCGATACGGAGCCGATTTCTAGACCCCCATATCGGATGGCACTGACTGAGTTAAAGGAGCTTAAAAAGCAACTCCAGGAGTTACTAGATAAGGGATTTATACGTCCTAGTGTGTCATTGTGGGGAGCTCCAGTATTGTTTATCTGGAAGAAGGATGGTAGTCTTTGGTTGTGTATAGATTATCAGATGCTGAATCGGGCTACCATTAAGAATAAGTATTCCTTGCCCAGGATTGATGATTTATTTATCAGCTCAGGGGTGCACAGGTATTTTCTAAGATATATCTTCGATCGAGCTACCACCAGTTGAAGATTAAGGAGTCGGATGTGCACAAGACAGCATTTCGGACTCACTTTGGTCATTATGAGTTCTTAGTGATGCCTTTTGGGTTGACTAATGCCCCTGCAGCTTTTATGAGTCAATGAATGAGGTATTTCATCTGTTTTTGGATACATTCGTGATAGTCTTTATTGATGATATCTTGATTTATTCTAAGACTCTAGAGGAGCACAAGTAGCAATTGTAGATGGTTTTACAAACGCTCAAGGACCGGAGATTGTATGCTAAGCTCAGTAAGTGCGAGTTCTGGCTTGACCATATTATATTTCTAGGACACACAGTGTCGAAGGACAGGGTGTCAGTTGATCCGTCCAAGATTGAGGCCATTGTTCGGTGGGAGAGGCCAGCACGGTTACCGAGATACAGAGTTTCTTAGGTCTTGCTGGATATTATCGCAGGTTTGTGGAGGGATTTTCCAGACTTGCTACTCCATTGACATGACTCACACGTAAGGATGTGAAGTTCGACTGGAATGACGCGTGTGAGCGTAGTTTTCTTAAGCTTAAGAGGAGATTGACTACTGCCCCCATATTAGCCCTTCCTAGCGGATCGGCTGGATTTATGGTGTATACCGATGCATCCGCACAGGGATTAGGGTGTGTACTTATGCAGCATAGTCGGCTTATAGCTTATGGTTCTCGGCAGTTGAAGGGTCATGAGAGGAATTACCTGACACATGATTTAGAATTAGTCGCAGTAGTGTTTGCACTGAAGATTTGGCGGCATTATTTGTACGGGGAGATGTTTCAGGTGTATACAGACCATAAGACTCTGAAGTATATATTCTCACAGCGAGAGTTGAACATGAGGCAGCGACGATGGATGGAGCTGCTAAATGACTACGATTGCGAGATTTTATATCACTTGGGTAAGGCTAATGTAGTGGCTGATGCACTGAGCCGTAAGCATGTTGGCATGGTTTCTTACATGATGATCAAGGAACATGATTTGATAGAGCAGTTTTCTAGCCTGAACTTGACGGTTATTTCCTCTGACTAGTGTGGATTTATAGCTAGTTTTCGTATAGAGTCGGATTTGATAGATCAGATCAGGAAAGCTCAGAGGAGTGATGATTATTGCATCGAGGTTGCTAGTCAGATTCAGATGGGAGTTGAATCAGATTTTGAGATTGGCACCAATGGGATACTGAGGTTTAGAGGTCGGATATATGTTCCCGGTGATCAGCAGATTAAAGATATGATTTTATCGGAGGCCCATACCTCTAGATATACGTTACATCCAATAGTACTAAGATGTACCAGAATCTTCGGAGAGTATATTGGTGGCCTAAGATGAAGAAGAACATCGCTGATTTTGTTGCTAGATGTCTGACATGCCAGCAGATTAAGATTGAGCATCAGAAGCCTGCAGGTATGCTTCGACCATTATCGATTCCTATTTGGAAATGGGAGCATGTTACCATGGATTTTATTATGGGATTACCACGGACCCGGAAGGGATATGATGCTATTTGGGTGATAGTTGACAGATTGACTAAGTCTGCTCATTTCTTGGCCATGAGATCTACTGATTCAGTTAGTGCCTTAGCTGATTTGTATGTCAGGGAGATAGTGAGGTTACATGGTGTTTCAGTGAGCATCACATCTGATAGGGACTCCCGCTTCACATCTCATTTCTGGGAGAGATTTCAGGAAGCTATGGGATCCCAGCTGAATTTTAGCACTGCTTTTCACCCCCATACTAATAGACAGTCTAAGCGTACGATACAGACGCTCGAGGATATGTTAAGAGTGTGTGCACTGGATTTTAAAGGCTCCTGGGATGATCATTTACCCTTGGCAGAGTTTGCGTATAATAATAGCTACCATGTGAGTATTGGTATGGCACCTTATGAGGCCTTGTATGGTAGATGATGTAGATCCCCGATAGCATGGGAAGAAGTAGGGGCCATAAGCTATTAGCTCCCAACTTGGTCGAGCAAGCTTCTCATGATGTATAGGTGATTTGTGAGAGGCTAAGAATGGCTCAGAGTCGGCAGAAGAGTTATGCAGATACTAGACGCCGACCATTAGAGTTCTCAGCGAGTGATTATGTCTTTTTAAAGGTCTCACCCTCCAAAGGTATAATGAGATTCGGGAAGAGAGGAAAGTTGAGTCCTCGATATATCAAGCCTTTTGAGATGTCACAGTCCGTGACCCTATTTTTAACCTTATTCTATACATCTTATTTGGTTGGGCTATCTGCGATACTTTACTTTTCTTTTACATATAAACAATTTCATATAAAATAATAATATGAATTACATCCCCTATCTTACTTCATAAGAAAGTAGTACTGTGAATATGTCTAAATACGAAAATAAATTATCGTACCTTTTGTAATAAATCAAGTTGTTGCAACGTCCCCAAATGCACGTCCGAAATCCTTTAGATGTCAGACTTTCAGCCCCCGAAAATCTGAAATGTTAAAATTAAGGGATGAGCAAACTACAGCTCAGTAAGAGAGTTATATGCATATTCAGCTATCTATATGCTGAAAACTTTTCATTTTCCTATAAGGGCTCTAGGCTCACATGTAGGAAGGATACTACAGTTGGCTAGGGATCCGGATGGAGTAAGGTAGGTATTTTGAAATACCTGTCTTGTCTTGGAACCTAGAAGCAATTGTAGAGAGTGATAAATTTCTTTTGAAATTTAAATCCTTTTTCCTTTCATTTCATGTCATTTTCATTTGAAATCTTTTCATGTTTTACTGTACAAAGTATAATTGGTACAGTACTTTAAATAGCAAAATAAGCTATTAAATCCTTTTCATATAAAATATACATCATTTAAATCTAATATTCAATTTAAGAAATTATAATAAGAATATTAGATTTATTTTCCTCCTCTTTCCTTTTTGGAAAACATATCACATATTCATGTCACATATAGTCTAATATTCAATTTAAAATCATAGTAAGAATATTAGACTTATAAACTCTTTTTCCTTCTGAAAACATATTACATATTCATATCACATGTCATATAAAAATCATCTCACAGTACTAAAATCAGTACCGAAATAAGCATTATGTAAAATGCTATAAATCTCTTTTATTTAACTTATCACATATCATGTAAAACGTTTACATTTCACGTATCACATATCATATAAATTTCATATATGGAGACTGAGGCACGCCCAGCCCATCCACTGGGTCATTACTCATATCATGCTATGGAGCCCGAAGGGTATAAAATAATCATGTCAGATCTCTGGCCATAGTCTATAATTGTCTTCGACGGATCACTGATCAGGTGTCGACCGGGACTACATATCACATATCAGCATGATAAGGTTGCCAACTAGTCTCAAAACAGTATTTTTTCATCATAAATAAACCTTTATGGAATTTATAAAAATATAGTTTCATAATTTAAAACCATAAAGGTGATTAAACCATTTAGTGTTATTTCTTTTCATTTTCTATTCCGTATTTCATGTAATTTACATATCAAAAGAATTTTCGGTGATTTCATTATCACCATTCTCGAAAACATGAATATTTAAAAAATCAATTTCATTATATTCATGTTTTATGAAAAATAATAATTTTCTCGTTTTCCATGATTGAATATCGATTTTCGGAAATAAAATCATTTAATATGATTTTACGTAATTTTCTAAAAATTTTCGGCAGCATAACGACTGCCGATTAAGTAGCCTCCTGCACGAAAAATACAGTTTATAATTCCAGCTAGTACATCATCACAAATTTTTCAGCCAATGAACCATCACAATATTTCCATAAAATAATTTATAATTTAAAAGCATGCAAACTGAATATCTTTACAGTGCTGCACATGCATCCCTTACTTTTTTCGGGTCGGCGACTTGAGATCTTAGATTGAGTGGGGGATGTGGCATATCGGTCAGCACTACCACCAGAGTTGTCGGGAGTGCATAACGTATTCCATGTTTCGATGTTGAGAAAGTATTATCCAGATCCTTCTCATGTAATTCGACACAAACCACTGGAGATCAGAGAGGATATGAGTTACGTTGAGAGGCCAGTACGGATCTTGGATAAGAAGGATAAGTTATTGCGATCTAAGATGATTCCTTTGGTTAAGGTGCTCTGGCAATATCACACTGAGGAGGAGGCTACTTGGGAGTTGGAGAGCCTTATGCGTGAGAAGTATCCAGAGCTCTTTCAGTGACAGGTCCGGGTTAAATTTGGAGGACCAAATTTCTTAAGGAGCGGAGAAATGTGAAACCCTATTTTATTACACTATACACTATACTTTGTGAATTATTGATAGTGACATTTAATTATTTAGTGGAAATTAAATAATGAATGGATGAATTTCCACTCTCAACTAGCAATTTAGGATTCATGAATTTTAGTATAATGTATAAGTTGGAACAAATATGAAAAGAAGAATTAAAGCACATAGAAAATGAAATCAAAAATTTGTTGAATAAAAGTGATATTTTATGGCACAAAGATACCAACAAATATGTTATAAGAGAGAGGAAAATTTTATTGTATATAAAATTTCATTAAGAAAAATATTATTGGATTTATTGACTTATTAGCAACCAAAGGAAATGAAGAAAAGCCAAGGAATAAGGAAACATGCCAATAAATTTTCTTGGCTTAGTGTGTTCGGCTGGAAACAAATGCAAGGAAAGAAAAATTGTTTCATGGATAAAATAATATATAATAAAGCCAAATTAACACATAAAATGAAGACCTAGAAGCTCATTGGTTGAAGCTTTGAAAAAGAAGTGTGAAGAAAGTTAACAAAGGAGGCAACAAGTGGACTTCAATGCCACTTTGTTCTCTCTTTGTGTACCGATCGGTTTAAACATAAAAAGGCTGATAAAGACATGATTTTTATAGTGAAAAATAAGTAGAAATGGAATTTAAAAATAAAGTAATAAAGGATATTTTACATTAAAATTTCCATTGACTAAAATAAAGCATAGAAAGAGTGAAAACAAGACTAAGCCAATCGGTCAAGCAAAGTCTATGCCAACTTTGCTGCATTGATATGTTTCTACCTAGCCTGTTTAAAGGCTGCTGAAACATGAAGTTCTAAGCAAAAAATAGAAAGGAAAAATGAGTTAAAAGATAGTATATTAAAGTTATTAGACAAAGGAATCTTATTGGTTGGAAATTATGAAAAGGAGGTAAGAACACATGGTAAAAAACATGGACAGCAACAACATGTACTTCCAGCCGTTCCTTTTGGCTGTAAAGGTCTTCGGTTTTAATGTATGAAAGACAATTTATATAAAGTAAAAGAAGCTTAAAAATAATAGTTGAGCAATTATCTTTGTGGAACTATAAAACAAAGACAAAAGAAAAGATGTAAAAGACGTGTAAAAAGAAACACTTCCATGCCACCTTGTGCTGCAGTTTTTCTTCATTCAATTAATGAATTTTAATGCAACAAATGATGAAAGAAAATGATAAGAAGCAAGGGCTATTGGTTAATATGGATAAAGAGAAGAATAAAGAAGTAAGAAACTTCAGCAAAACTTAGTTGTCTTCACCGATTTCCTCTACTTCCACGAGTATTCTGTTTGGCCATGCTATGTTCGATTTTCACTCAATTCCTCCATGAAATCTCGTAGCAAAATGTTCTTTCTTTGCTAGTTAATTGCCAAATCTTCTCTATAAACCTTATATATACCTTAAAACCAATTAAGAGTCAAGCTAGAGGGCTGATAAGAAGAAGAAACAAAACAGGAAAGTTCTCTGTTTTGGAGTGCTAGCCGATCAAAGTAAGATTTTTATAGTTCTTTGATAATAAATGAGAAATTCTCATGTGTTTTATATGAGAAACATGATTTTAGCTTTATCTTTAATTTAATCTTGCTAGATCATGGTAGTAGAATAAATTGAGATCTTCTTATATATGAGAATAAACAAGGAAATTGAGCTAAAATTGTAGCATGATGAGGTGAAATGGTTAAAGAAAATTAGATAAATGAAAGGAAAGCTTAGAAAATTTCATGATGAGAAAACAAATTGGACAATGGAAGAATGAGGGTTACGGCTAGCATGAGAAAATAAAGGCATTTACGGCTTCATGCAAGGTTTGGCCAAGACATGGCTCACGTAAGAAAGCATTTACTATGGGAAAACAAGACCATTGAAGAAAAAGGTTGAAAGTCAATAAAAATGGCCATTAGAAGATTCGGCCATAACATTGTGGAAGCACAAAATGTGCTTAAAAAAAATTTAAGATTTAATGGGAAAATAAATATAAAATTAGAGAGAAGAATTGGTGAAATTAAGATTGAGAAAGAAGCTAGAATGAACAAAGTGAGTTTTAACACCAGTATAAATTATACTGGTTGTACTCATAACATGAAGTTAGTGGCTGCATTTTACGTATAATAGTGGCTTAAAAATACAAAGAAGAATATTAATAATTTTTGGTAAAAGTATTTTGCAGCTCGAGTTGATGAAATTCGATAAAAGTAACCGGGAAGCTCGACATCATAAGACTTGTAAGGGGGGAGTGTGTGAGTTGTAAGGATATAGTGAAATGCATGTTTTATTTAGCTAAATTTTTATGGAATTATTAGAAGCATGAATTCGTGTAAAACATGCAAATTCGGTGTTTGGAAAGCTGGTTTATGAACTGAAATTTGTATGCAGGAGGTTAGGAATCTGTAGCTGTTATGCTGTCGGAAATTTTCCTAAAATATTCTAAAATATTATAAAATATTTTATATGCATGAAAGGATTTATTTGAGAAATTTTAAATGTAATTTCCATTAATTTTCCATAATTGGAAATTTTGAGAAAGTATAAAATTAAATATTCATGCTTTATGATTTTATTAATTTGAGAACTTAATTATGTTTTACATAATGTTAAATATTCAAAATTGAATATTTATTTGTTTTCTCATCTGAGCATGAATATTTATTGACTGATTTACAGTATATGAAAATGAGAATAAAGACCTTTTTGGAATTTTATGGTATTTATTTAAATGATTTAATTCAGATATATAGTTCCTTAAAGGTATTATTGAGAATTTTATCAATTTTTGAGACTTTGGCCCCGAGACTCATGCTTTACTGTTTTACTGTACTGTTCACGTGGCTGATAGACTCGCCAAGTCATCAGCAATCCCGGTGTCACCTGGCAAGTGTCAACCGAGGGCGCCCATAGACTATGGCCATAGATCTAAACTGTTTACTGTTACTGTGTTCCTTCGAGAACGATTATAGCATGACATGATTTAGGGTGATGCATAGTCTCAATCTACTGTTACTGAATACTGTCTACTGAAATACTGTTTACTGCATCTACTGATTTACTATTGTACTGGCACGTGTTTTTATACGGTACTGATGTGAAAGGAAATGAAATGTTACTTCCATTTATTTTTATGGAAAATGAGTATTAAATTATGCTATAAGAATAAAATTATGAATTACTCCCTATAGTCACTTTGGGTTTCCGGGATAAGACTAGTATTTCAAAAAACCTTTCATACACCATCTGGATTTCCCGGCCGACTATAGTATCTTTCCTTTTTATGAGTAGTACTCCGATAGGAAAGTTATCATTTTATAGCATATAGATTCATTATATCAAGCAGCATACAACTCCTTTACTGAGCACGTGGTTCGCTCACCCCTTCATTTTCACTCTACAGGTTTTTATTTGGATTAAGAGACGTACCATCCGAAGTATCGGCTGGTAGTTCGGTTACTTGAGGCAGCAGACTTTAGACATCGGAGGGATATGATTTTTTTTATATATTCAGAAAATTTGTACAGTACTGCTTTAATTAGAAAAAAAATACAGGGAATGTAACTCTGATATGAAATAATGAAATATTCATGTTTCGGGAATTACACTGTGAATAAAAGTACTATTTAGTATGGTAAATATTATTCTACTATAAGCGTCACGGACAGCCAAACCGATAAAAGTGAGTGGAACATAATCAATTATAGTGTAAAATTGTACACTCAGACCGTTACATATTCAGACATATGTATACAGTACTACTTTATTGTAAAATAGAAACAGGGGATGTAAAGTGTAAGGAATATTGCAAAAAATTTATATTCCAAATTCATTAAATAAATAAATGTTTATCAATTATTACTGTATTGTTCAAGTGTTAAAAGCATCACAGACAACCCAACCGAGAAAAATTGTGTAAAATTGAGTAAATATTAGGTGTTCAGATTGTTACAATAACACTGTCAATTAATCCTCAATCATTTTATGTTCATATATCATCATTATTCTCCAAGACCATTAACATTATTTTCTCCCATAGATATACATTAGGAGAAATAAACTTTTTATTCAATAAATTTTGAAATGAATTCTTACGCATTTCAATTTCGCTTATGGCATCTGATAATAACTGAAAAGTAATCTCCATGCTGATTATCGAGTCGATGATGAACTCGATATCCTAAATCAGTGGTGGGGTTTCATCTAAAATTATATCTAGAAATTTCCAATCACATGCCTCACACCACTTTGGACATTTCATTTCTATGTCCTTCACATAACTAATATTTCTCAAAACACATGTATATAACTCTTAAACAATTTTAACACACATTCTACTTTGATTCATTTAATTATCTAATAGTTCCACAATATTACATTCAAAGTAAGAGAAGGTGATAAATTGAGTATAACAATTTAGTTTATCATAAACTGTAGCTAACCTATCCATTTCTGAAATTACACCGAAATCATGTATGTTCGATAAACTTAGGTTAACTGTTGTTTTCTTTCTCTTTTACAATCACTTCATAGTTTTTATACACTTTTTTTTCGAAAATTGGTAACATGAAAAACAATATATCATTTTGTGAGATATGTAAAATTCTCTAGTTCTACAAGCATCTGTTTAGTACACACTCAGAGGACAAAGAAATGTGTAGAACCAAACTCAGCAATGCTAATATTGAATCATTGAATATACCAATCACATTCTCAATCACATTCATTAGATATATCACTTTTCATATCATCAAACACTCCCTAACCAGATACCCCATTTATTCACATCTGCATTAGGCCTTAAGGAAAGCATAGCAAGGCTAACAATCTTGCGACCTCCCATTAGGAACACATCAAGTCGCACTTATCATCTGAACACAGGTGGGACCGATAATAGGGACTATTATACAGAAATTTCTCCATCACAATATCATAAGAAACATTCTTTACACAATCAACTTCTCTATCACATTCAGCTAGTTCAATGTCGAATTAGTTTACTATTATTCAAGGAGTTATTTCCATATAAGGACACATTCATCATTTCTCAATTTATTTCTCTCTCTTCAAAATAAATTTAAATAGGTGATCTTAGGATCTATCCACTGGTGATATCCACATTTCGCCTTAATACCATCATTTTAGGGTCTTATTTCGATTTCGGACAAAGAAGTCCTGGTAGGGCCCTCATTGAGTTCCTCCTTGTACCCTTTCTAACAAAACCCTTCTTGCATATCGTAAGATCACCCATTTTACTTAGAATTCTCCGGTTACTACTCTGATAACTGTAAATTTTCCATTTACTAGAAATTAATAATATTGAAAATTAATATTGAAGAAAATAGATAAACGGAAATAAATAAATAAAATTATGAGATCAGAATATTGTGAAACTTTTG
This sequence comes from Heritiera littoralis, assembly GCA_031772115.1. Classification (NCBI taxonomy): domain Eukaryota; kingdom Viridiplantae; phylum Streptophyta; class Magnoliopsida; order Malvales; family Malvaceae; genus Heritiera; species Heritiera littoralis. The sequence goes on along the minus strand of JAPDPK010000172.1, from coordinate 665,392 downwards.
AGAATGGAAGAAGTGATAGATCGGGAAATTCGAGTGAAGGAAATTAAGTTGGAAATAAAATAATGAATAGAGGAAATTTAATTTGGATAAATGGAAATCCAAATTAAATAAGAAAATGAGGAAGAAAATATATATACTGTAAATACAATATATATTGTATTATTTCATTTTCTATAAATATATATAGATGTTATTTAATTTAAAGTATATAAATATACCCATATATATATATTAGATATGTATTTCATAATACATAATATATATATATATATCTTTATATATAATATATATAGTACAATACTATATATAAATTAATAGTATTATATTTAATATATATAGTATAAATATATAATATACATTGTTATATTATGTTTATATATATTATATAAATATAATATATAGTATATTATATACAAAAATAGAAAGGAAACAGAAAAACAAAAAAGGGAAAGGAAGAATCGGGAAAGAAACCGATCATCTCGGCCAAAGGCCGACGGCAGCGGAGCTGCCACCGCCTGCGAGGGGGAAAGGAAAAGAGTCAAACGGCATCGGCCAGAAGAAGGAAAGAGGTTGCCGGCGGCGAAAGAACGGAAAGAAACAGAGGCAAAATCGACAGAAGCCGAGAAGGAAAAAGGAAAAATAGGAAAGTGGCGGTGTCGGCCGATTCGGCCACCGCCACTGCAACTGAAGCTTCGGCGGAGGAAGAGGAAAGGGTAAGAAGCCACCAATGAGGCGGAGAACGGCGAAGGAGGAATAGCAAAGAGGGAGAAGAGGCCGAACCTAAACCGAGTATATCCACCACCGTGCCGCCGATCTGGGCTAAACGGAGGCTAGATCCAGCTTCGCCGTGGCGTCGACCAGCTGAGGAGCCACCGAACTACCGAAAAATCGGTCATTGGAGAAGAACCGGCGGTGAGGAGAGATAGACCGGTCTAAACTGGTCCGGCTAGGAAAGAAAAAAGGAAAAAGAAAAAAAAAGAAAAGAAAAGAAAGAAAGAAAAAAGAAAAGAAAAAGAGAAAAAGAAAGAATGAAGGAAAAGAAGAAAGAGGAAGAGAAAAAGAATTCCGGGAATTCGAAAAATTCTCGAGCATTCGAAAAACTCAGAAATTACGGGAATCGGTAAGAAATCTCGAAAAGTGTTGATAAAAATTATTTAAATAATTTATTTATTTAAATAAATTAAGAAAAATTCTAAAATTTAGAATTTGGTTTCTAGAATCGTTTTCGGTGAATGAGACGATGGAACCGGGAAAGGTGAACATGGGCGCGACCTTTGAGAGACAATCGTCGACCCGAGACAGGTAAGGGAGACATGTGCCGCCTGTAAGGATATTCGACCACTTGTTTTAAATTATGCATTTAAATTTTATAAATGCGATTGATAATGATTGGTTGAAATTTGTGACAATTTATCGGTTTTGAAATTGTGGTGAATTACCGGTTGAGGAAATTTAAACTAAATTTTTGTGCAGGAGGCTAGCCAATCGGCAGCCGTTATACTGTCGAAAAATTATCAAAAAATTACTTAAATTTACCGAAAATCACCGAAAATCATAACAAATGATTTGATTTTACGAGAAATGATTTTCAGCACAAAAATCGAGAAATCATGTATTTTTCATAAAACATGAATATATTGGAGTTTAAATTTAAAATATTCATGTTTTCGTGAATAGTGAAAATAAAATCACCGAAAATCCACCCGGTAGGTGATATTTCACGTGGAACGAGATGGGAAATAAAAAGGACTAAAGTGAATATTTTATAGATATTTCTTAAATATTCACTTGATTTCAAATAAAACCTTTATGGTATTAATTTTGAAAATAATTAACTATATAAATTCCATAAAGGTTAAGAAATGATGGAAAACTATGATTTCGAGACTAGAGGTCTTTACACGTGTTTTTAGAAGAAAACATGGAGATGGAATTATTGAAATTGGAAAATAAATATTTTATTTTTCCATAAAATTATGAAATTATTTGAATTGAATTCCGATGATTTTGAAACCATGTTTTCGATAGAAAGCATGAAAAAGGCGTGCGTATATGTTTTACGGTGAAAAAGACAGTTATGACCTTTTATATTTATAGTGATGATTTATAAATTGTTTTCACCGTATGGAAAATATGATTTACACCTTTATGAAATATTTTGAGAAATGTGATTTAATTTAATTATTTCATAAAGGTGATTATATTACATGTGAGCCTTATGGATACTTATGAAAAATTTTGATTTACTGTATTTAAAATCCATAAAGGCTATGGTACGGTTTACACTGTTTTGAGACTTAGGCCTTGAGTTTCATGCATCATACCATACTGTTACTGTCACGTGGCTGATTGACCCACTAGTCATCAGCGTCTCGGATGTCACCTGGCAAGTGTACACCGAGGACACCCTATAGATCATGGTCATAGATCTCACTGTTATACTGTTACTATGTCTCTTTGCGGATGATGATTACTGTGTGTGACACCCAGTCACCATACATTTCTTATTCATCTTTTATCCTTTTTCCCTTAACTTGGTTAGATTTGCTTGTCAATGTCAATCATACATTTCTTTCTTAAGCTTAATGTCTACAGCTCAATATGGATAATATAATTTAAATCAAACAGACTAATGATACATGTATATATGTACCATCCGTTTCCACAGGATCTCATACATCATCTTAACTTAAATCCCCGACATCTTACATACATAAATGTTAGCTGTACTGTACCATAGCTGAATTACAATTTACTTGGCATAGTTACATAAGTATACCTTCTATACTACTGGGGAAGCGTCTCTTGAAGGTAAACTTTCAGAATCCACTCAGAGGCTCTTCTATTTAGAGCGAGGGATTACTTCAGATAGTCTGTATGAAAAATATTCGTAAAAGGGTGAGTTTACGCTCAGTAAGAAAAATATGTAAAAGAGCGTGCTATGCCTCTATATGTAGTTTTTTTTTTCCTACTTGGCTCTATAATGTCATGTAAAGCATTATAAAGCATGCATCATAAACCTCTTTCATGCATTGTTTGCAACCATGCATATTTATTTCAAATGACATGGCAAACATATTTTGTATGCTTTCTTTAAACATAGCATACATATAAAACATGCATCATACTTCTTCTTCTTATACTTTCTTTGAAACATCATGCTTCATACATACTTTAAAACATCATACTTCATAAACTTGCTTCTTTACTTTAAAACATACTTTATAACATACTTTAAAACATACTTTACATGCTTTTATAACATAGCATGCTTCGTGTACTTCTTCAAAACATATTTCAAATACTTCTTTGAAATATCATTTACATACATACATACATACTTACTTCGTCTTCTATCTTTAAAACATACTTTTCTTAAAACATCTTATACTTTCTTGAAAGCGTACTTCATATACTTCTTTTAAAACTTCGTGTACAAGTAAACCAAGTACTTTCGATTTCTTTATTCTTAGAAATCGCATATACATATAGTTTTAATAACATAAAACTATTCATACTTTTGTGGAGTTATGCACTGCATCATCATCATCATCATTATCATGTGGCGTACCCCGTAGGGCCAGGAATCCTCCCTTAGCCGTACATGAAACATAAACAGATTGGCCAACTGCGGGTGGCTACAGTTAACACTAGTCAGGTGTCCTTCTGTAACGACTGAGGCCTGACTTATGGTTCCTCAGCCTATAACATACATCATTTTCAGGACTTGATCAGAGCCCCTACTATAAACATGAATGTGCATAATCTCAAAACATATGCCATGTACCTTCTAGCCATGACATTTCATACTTTCTTGAAATAGGTTTGAAAACCTCTTTTCAAAACAGGGCAGTCGACTGGCTTAACAGGGCAGTCGGCTGCTGCTTCATACTTTCATTTATCGAAATTATTTTCATCTTTGAAAACATATAAGGGCAGTCGACTGGTCCATATAGCAGTCGACTGGTTTTCAAACAGAATGCTTCTTAAGAAATAGCAGTCGACTGGTACATATAGCGGTCGACTGTTTTTGAAACAGAATGCATTTTAGCAAATAGCAGTCGACTGTCCCATATAGCAGTCGGCTGGTTTTGAAACAGAATGCATCTTCATAAATAGCAGTCGACTGTCCCATATAGCAGTCGACTGGTTTGAAACAGAATGCATCTTGAAAAATAGCAGTCGACTGTCCCATATAGCAGTCGACTGGTTTGAAACAGAATGCTTCTGGGTAAATAGCAGTCGACTGGCTTACATAGCAGTCGACTGGTTTGCATCGGTTTTCGAAAAACAACGTTTTGGTTGTCTCTAGGCAGTCGACTTCCCTCTAAGGCAGTCGGCTGCTCCTAGCCTAATTGGTACTAGGAAGCAAGTCCGAAAATGCATCTTTTCATGCACCAAATCCAACTAGTACTTCTTCCAAACCACATAAAAACATTATAAAACATGCGGACATAGCCGCCTTACGTCCGTTACATAAATTCCTTACCTCGATTCCTTCGAGAACGCGAGATCACTTGGTGCTTTAACCCTAGCTTTTCACTTCTTCAACCTGAAATCATCATACCATTTCGAACCTCAAATTAAACAACATACACATGTCCTACCAACTCAAAACAACTTCATATCATGAACGAAATTGCAAGAATCCTCTTGTTCTCTTACCTTCACTAGAGATCAAAATTTCAATTGTTGAGATCTCCTCCAATACTTGAAATCAATCCACCAAACTTCAGATCTCACCTAGTCTAACGACAAGGATTATTTTTCGTTAAATGAACTTAATGAATTGGTGAGGCAGCAAGGTGGTTTAGCAAAGAGCTTGGAAATGGAACTTGGAAACTTGAAGATGGCACGAGAGGGAGAGCTGGGAAGAAGAGTGGCTGACGTTGGTGATGAGATGATGAGGGTGAGTCATGCAAGAGGCATTAAATGTCTCTTTATCTCATTATCAATCTCAGCCAAGCTTTTCCTTGACCTTTTGACCCATTTGACCATCATTTAATTCTTCTTCCACAAGACTCATCCATTTAATCACCAATCATGCTTTTGATTTTCTTCTTTCTCCTATTCCATTTATTTTCCTGATATCAACATAATTCATTTGACTAATTATTTCCCATTGTATTATTTCTTCCATACTACATACATCATGTATACATCATTCATACATTAAACTTCATATTCATTTAATTAGTCTCTTTCTTCCATATAACACTTGTCTTTACTTACACTTAATTTTCTGATATTAATTCTTTGCTCATACCTCCATTATTCTTATAACATCAATTTAATTTCCTTGACTATTAAATCTTTCATCTCATTACTTCTTCCATGTTCCATACATCCTTCATACTTCATAATTCTCATGTCTATTTACTTCATTTAAGCTAATATACTTTATAATTATGGAGGAATTACATGAAATTGGGGGATTTCACACTGTGTCCCTTAGTGGACGATGATAGCATGATTTAATTGTAGGGTGATGCCTAGTCTCACTTACTGACTACTGTTTACTGAAAGGATGGAATCCTGTTTACTATACTGTAATGTTTACTATACTGAACTACTGTACTGTTTACTGAGCAAAACCGTACCAAGACACTGTGTTACTGAAATGTACTGTTTACTGAAATGGTAGCTAGTGATTACTGTTTTACTGAAAAGAAAGCTACCATTTACTGTTTACTGAACTGAAAGCTACCGTATACTGTTTACTAAATTGGTAGCTACTATTTACTGTTTACTGATTGAACAGTATCGAAGTACTGTTTTACTGAATATTTCTGTTTTACTGAAATGTAAGATACGGTTACTGATTTAAAAAGAAATAAATGGTTATTCTAAAAGAATAACATAAAGAAAATTATTTCTAAGATGGAAATAATTACAGAATTAATTATCCAATGATAGGATATTTCAAACTACTGTATTGCCCGTGATTTTAACTGTACTGAAGAGAAGAGAAGTAAACCACTGTTTTACTACCGAACTCTCACGTGTTTTAAAGCATACTGAAGTGAAAAGAAATAAGTGGTTTACTCGGTGGAAAACGAAAATTGAATCGTTTTGAGAACAAATTTTATAGTACTCTCTACAGTTGCTTCTAGGTTCCGAAACAAGTACAGTATTCTAAAATACTTCCCTTACTCTATCTGGATCCCTAGCCGACTGTAGTATCCTTCCTACATGTGAGCCTAGAGCCTTCTAGGAAGATTTAAAGAAAGTGAAAAATTATTTTTAGCATATAGGTAACTGAATATCAAGTGTGACATATAACTCTCTTACTGAGCCATGGTTTGCTCACTCCCCAATTTTAACATTTCAGATTTTGATGATTGTGAGATCTGAGGATTGTGGGATTACGACTGTACACAAAGGACAATGTGACAGACCGATTGAGATATATGAGGTACGATCATTTATTTTCTATATTTGGACATGTCTACAGTACTACTTGTCTATCAATTAAGTTAGGGGATGTGTATAATGTTAACAATGTTGTATAAAATTGTTTAACATTAAATGAAATGTGAAGTATCATAGACAGCCCAACCCGATAAGTTGTGTAGAATTATGTGAAAAATGTGGTTTCAGACCGTTACAGATTTAATGATATCAGAGCAAGGTTGGCTTGATGTCTGTGATACTTTTGGAGGGAAAATGTGTTAAGAAATGTTAGACATCCCCGGTAGTACATTGTAGCCTGAATACATAGAGAAAATAAATGATTGTTAATTGAGTAAAATGATTTAAAGGGAGTGAGAAATTGTAAATTGAGAATGTTAAAGAGGAAAATAGGCTCAGAAATTAACAGAATATTGGTGGTCTTATAATCTAAATGAAGGCCTGTTCGGTAAGGAACTGAAAGGACTCGGTGAGGGCCCCACTAGTACTTTTCGGTCCAGATCGAACTGAGACCTGAAAATGATGATATAAAGGAGGAGAATAAAATATCATCATTAAATAGACTTTAATATCACCGATTGAAGGTATTTTGAAGAGAGATAAATTTTTTGGCCAAAAATGAGCAAAATACACCTGCCTCCAAAATTTTACTTGGAGTCAGAATAGAGTAACAAAAGTTGGAATTGATTGATATGACAGAGAAATTGATGATGTAAAGCTGAATTACAAGCAAGATAATCCAATTATGGATTCTAGTGGACTTCTCTGTCAAAATCGAATAAGATATAAATTGCTGATATAGGTATGAGAAAGGATAATATCAGCACATAGATGATAAGATCCTTAGTTTAAATGTATACTGAGGAGAAAGAAATAAATGTGGAAATGATGAAAATGCCCCAATGTTGGGCAAAGTTTCGAACAGTGATAAAACCGAGAGGATCTTCAGTCCATTAATAGTAATGGAGTTATTAATGGCATAGAGGATGTCATATGAATATCAAGATCCCTATTACTGATTCCACTGACACTTAGATTACGGACGTAAACTGTGAGTGACCTAGTGAACGGGCTGGGCCCAAGACAAACCTCAAGGGGTGACCTAGTAAAAGGGCTGGACATTCCCAAAGAGGGCAGTACACATGTGTAAAGGCGGACGGCAGACGAGCCGGGGCCATATATGATGTGATCCGATAAGAGTGTAGTGGAATGTTGCAAAATGATTGGCTCGGTTATTGATTGTAAGGGCCTGAATTAAGAATGTATTAAATCAGATGTTTATTACGGGATTGTTAGAAATTATGAAAAGTGAAATGATTACAGAAATTAACTGAGAAAGTGATTAGAAAATAAAATTGATGAAATCCATAGCAGTACGGTTGATTGAGGTTCTACACATTTATACTAATTCTGAGGTATTAAAAGAATAATTAATTATAGAACCAGAGCATTTTGAAATATGCTTTGCAAATTGAAGTACTATATGGAATACCATAAATTGGAGAATATGCATAAGAATAGTAAAGTGATAAAAGAAGAAGATAACAGCTAACCTGAGTTCTTCAGGACCCTTGAGACAAAACCGTGATGGGCGACCCGCAGTGGACAATATGATGTGAGGTGTGGGCGAACTATGTGATTGCCGACTCACTTGTAAGGGTAAACCTGGGGCGAAAGGATCGCCTAGGGGATGCTCGCCGACAGCCAATACGAACGGGTGGGGCTCTTACAATTATTTCAATGGTGACAAGAGTATAAGGAACTAGGTACGTAAGGGTGCCAGAGTTCGAATCTCGTAGATAATATGCTCAAGGGAATTAAACCTGCATTTATGAAACGAGATTGATTTTAAAGTAAATTACAGCAATGATAAATTGGTTAGCTGTAAAATGTGTTGATAACTGTTATACTTAATACAGCTTACTAGATTGAGATTAGTAATGCTGTGAGGTATACAAAAATAAATAAAATCAAGGTAGAGTATGTATCAAAATGAATTGAATAGTAAATATCTCTGCCTTAAGAACATACAGTGAAAATGACAGGACATGAGGATTAAATGTTCGAAATGATAAGAGATGTGTCATTAAAGAAAGTATCAGATGTAATTTCCGACAAAAATTTTCAAAGTTGTATGGATTGGAGAAATCGAATTAACATTGATTCAATTGGTTATATGAAAGCCAATTCAAAGCTTATATCGAAAATATAGAAAGAATCTGAAAAGCTTAAGAAATAACTCTGGAAAATGTATGAATAATGAAATTCACTTGTAAGGGTGTGATTGATGAAAATACAGATAATGTAATTTGAGGTTAATGAAATTATCTGAATAAGTGTAAATGAGAGAAGCACAGATGACCTTGATATGTAGATGAATTAAAGTGATATAGTAAATTATTACTAATTAATGAAGTTCTTATGAAGAACAAGTATTCATCTACATGAAAATGGACGCTTTATTGATTTGATCAGAGATACATGAGGAGTTAATAAGACTAGCCTTAGTATAAAGCGTCATTAAAAAAAATAGAGACTAAGGTCCATGGAATGATGATTAGAACTCGATAAATACTTACGAGTTCCTATGGAGGTATATAAGCCTAATGAATGAGGCATCCATACAAGATAAAGTGATGAGGTATCTAAATAGTTAAAGATACACATGAAACATAAGCAGCATTATGGTATATAATTTTTTAAAGCCTCAAAGACTGTGATCTATGAGTCAAGATTGGTAATAAGAGACTTGGCTAGACAGTATCTCTTTCTGAGATATATGATCTCGAAATGACAGAATGACAGTGAATCTGTCTATGATAGAGAGATAATGATTGAGATACAAGATTAATGAGTCTAGCTAGATACTACTGCTAGTCTATAGAAGAGTGATGGGACTAGCTGCTCTACTAATGGGATATAATTAAAGGAATTAAAGTCGATAAATGGATAAGTGGGAAGAAAAGATAGTATGCAAGATGTTAAAAGATTTTAACAGTAGAGTACCATACCATTTAAGAAAACCGACCAAATTGATGAGAGTGAAATGATAAAAATGAAATAAGGAAGTAAGTTACATGATGAATGGGGAACATAGAATAATTCCCGAAATTACGACTAAAGGTGATTTCAAGTTGGTTATCACATGACAGTGGCTAGATGTAAGCTCAAGCCAAACTCAATAAATGATTTAACTTTTACTGCCAGTAATGTAAGAGAAAAGTGTTATATATACATACAACCACCTCGAAAATGGTGGAATTATATAGATAATGTAGTGACGAAACTGATGATTTCAATATTCTATGTGGAATTTAAATTATGAGAAGATTATATTCTCAGATCTATTCTCAAATTTAAGTGATATTCAATATACCATAAGAAAATGAGATGTAATGACCATACTACATGAAGAGAAAATGATTGTCTCATGACTTATTACTATAAGAGATGGTCAATAGTAAAGTCTGTAATGAGATGCAACCTTGATGGAATAAATGTGAAAATGAATATGGTGGACAATAAAGAGTCCAAAAGAAATATGATGATATAGAAGTGATCAATGATTGATTGCCTAATGGAATCACTTTTCCATTATCAGAATCCTAGATTCTCTAGTGCCATAGTCGGAATATGAGTATGAAATGGTGAGAAAGTATATGTACAGTTCCAGTGAGCATTATATGTGATGGGAGTCTCTGAATTGTCATATGCTTAATGAGAAAAAGCAAAAGGCTTTGAGATCCCAAGTGTACTGATAGCATCGTTCCGTACTGATGTAAATATCTTAGCGTGGTATAGAAAATGTTTGAAGATATATTGAGAGAGCGTATGCAAGAGATGTGAAAGCTACTGGGGCAATTACATACAACTGATTAACATGTGTAACTGATAGTTTTTAAACCATATCGACTTGGCACTAAGTGAGAAAAATAAATGATGAACAATAGATCAACTGTGATATAAAATATGGTGTGAACTGACTTTTATGTGAAAGGAATGGAAATGAATAACTCCCGATTTGAGAACTAAACTTACGGGAGTATAGATATATGATGAAAGACAGCATGTAGTGGTCTAAAAGTAATCATGATGTTAAAAGTATATTGGCAGTATTATGTAAAAGTTGATCTAAAGGACAAAAGTTGTAAGTATACAGAATGTACCACCTTTTGACTTAAGTCAAATTCGGAGGACCGAATTTTTTAAGGTGGGGAGAATATGATAACTGTAAATTTTTCATTTATTGGAAATTAATAATATTGGAAATTAATATTGAAGAAAATAGATAAACGGAAATAAATAAATAAAATTATGAGATCAGAATATTGTGGAACTTTTGAGAATGGAAGAAGTGACGGATCGGGAAATTCGAGTGAAGGAAATTAAGTTGGAAATAAAATAAGGAATAGAGGAAATTTAATTTGGATAAATGAAAATCTAGATTAAATAAGAAAATGATGAAGAAAATATATATTGTATTATTTCATTTTCTATAAATATATATAGATGTTATTTAATTTAAAGTATATAAATATACCTATATATATTAGATATGTATTTTGTAATACATAATATATATTTTTATATATAATATATATAGTACAATACTATATATAAATTAATAGTATTATATTTAAAATATATAGTATAAATATAGAATATATATTGTTATATTATGTTTATATATATATTATATAAATATAATATATAGTATATTATATACAAAAATAGAAAGGAAACAGAAAAACAAAAAAAGGAAAGGAAGAATCGGGAAAGAACCCGATCTTCCCGGCCAGAGGTCGACAGTAGAGGAGTTGCCACCGTCGGCGAGGGAGAAAGGAAAAGAGTGAAACGCCACCGGCCAGAAGAAGGAAAGAGGTTGCTGGCGGCAAAAGAACGGAAAGAAACAGAGGCAAAATCGACAGAAGCCGAGAAGGAAAAAGGAAAAATAGGAAAGTGGCAATGCCGGCCGATTCGGCCACCGCCACTGCAATCGAAGCTTCGGTGAAGGAAGAGGAAAAGGTAGGAGGCTACCGATGAGGTGGAGAACGGCGGAGGAGGAAGGGCAAAGAGGGAGAAGAGGCCGAACCTAAACCGAGTAGATCCGCCGCCATGCCGTCGATCTGGGCTAAACGGAGGCCAGATCTAGTTTCGTCGTGGCGTCGGCCAGCTAAGGAGCCACAGAACCGTCGAAGAACCAGTTGCCAGAGAAGAACCGGCGGTGAGGAGAGAGTGACAGGTCTGAATCGGTCCGGCCAGGAAAGAAAAAAAGAAAAAGAAAAAGAAAAGAAAAGAAAAGAAAAGAAAAGAAAGAAAAAGAGAAAAAGAAATAAGGAAGAAAAAGAAGAAAGAGGAAGAGAAAAGGAATTCCGAGAATTCGAAAAACTTGAAAATTATGGGAATCGATAAGAAATCCCGAAAAGTGTTGATAAAAATTATTTAAATAATTTATTTATTTAAATAAATTGATAAAAATTCTAAAATTTAGAATTTGGTTTCCAGAATCGTTCTTGGTGAATGAGACGATGGAACCAGGAAAGGTGAACACGGGCACGACCTTCGAAAGGCAGTCACCGACCTGAGACAGGTAAGGGAGACATGTGCCGCCTGTAAAGATATTCGGCCACATGTTTTAAATTATGCATTTAAATTTTATAAATGCGATTGATAATGATTGGTTGAAATTTGTGGCAATTTATCAGTTTTGAAATTGTGGTGAATTACCGGTTGAGGAAATTTAAACTGTATTTCTGTGCAGGAGGCTAGCTAATCGGATAATCGTTATACTGCTGAAAAATTATCATAAAATTATTGAAATTTACCGAAAATCATAATAAATGATTTGGTTTCACAAGAAACGATTTTCAGTACGAAAATTGAGAAATTATGTATTTTTCATAAAACATGAATATATGGGAGTTTAAATTTAAAATATTCATGTTTTCGAGAATGGTGAAAATGAAATCACCGAAAATCCACCCGGTAGGTGATATTTCACGTGGAACGAGATGGGAAATAAAAAGGATCGAAGTTGAATATTTTAGAGATATTTCTTAAATATTCACTTGATTTCAAATAAAACCTTTATGGTATTAATTTTGAAAATAATTAACTATATAAATTCCATAAAGGTTAAGAAATGATGAAAAAACTATGATTTCGAGGCTAGAGGTCTCTACACGTGTTTTTAGAAGAAAACATGGAGACGAAATTTTTGAAATTGGAAAATAAATATTTTATTTTTCCATAAAATTATGAAATTATTTGAATTGAATTCCGATAATTTTGAAACCATGTTTTTGATAGAAAGCACGGAAAAGGCGTGCATATATGTTTTACAGTGAAAAAGACAGTTATGACCTTTTATATTTTATAGTCATGATTTATAAACTGTTTTCACCGTATGGAAAATATGATTTATACCTTTATGAAATATTTTGAAAAATGTGATTTAATTTAATTATTTCATAAAGGTGATTATATTACATGTGAGCCTTATGGATACTTATGAAAAATTTCGATTTACTGTATTTAAATTCCATAAAGGCTATGGTACGGTTTACACTATTTTGAGACTTAGGCCCCGATTTTCATGCATCATACCATACTGTTACTGTCACGTGGCTGATTGACCCGCCAGTCATCGGCGTCTCGGATGTCACCTAGCAAGTGTACACCGAGGACACCCTATAGATCATGGCCATAGATCTCACTGTTATAATGTTACTATGTCCCTTCGGGGATGATGATTACTATGTCCCTTAGTGTATGATAATAGCATGATTTAATTGTAGGGTGATGCCTAGTCTCACTTACTAATTACTGTTTACTAAAAGGATTTATGGAATCCTGTTTACTGTATTGTACTATTTACTGTACTGAACTAATGTACTGTTTACTGTTTACTGAGCAAAACCGTACCAAGACATTATGTTACTGAACTGTACTGTTTACTGAAATGGTAGCCACTGATTACTGTTTTACTTAAAAGAAAGCTACCATTTACTGTTTACTAAATTAAAAGTTACCGTATACTGTTTACTGAATTGGTAGCTACTGTTTATTGATTACTAATTGAACTGTATCGAAGTAGTGTTTTACTGAATATTTCTGTTTTACTGAAATTTAAGATACGATTATTGATTTAAAGAGAAATAAATGGTTATTCTAAAAGAATAACATAAAGAAAATTATTTCTAAGATAGAAATAATTATAGAATTAATTATCCAATGATAGGATATTTAAAACTACTGTACTGTCACGTGATTTTAACTGTACTGAAGAGAAGAGAAGTAAACCACTGTTTTACTACCGAACTGTCACGTGTTTTAAAGCATACTGAAGTGAAAAGAAATAAGTGGTTTACTCGGTGGAAAACGAAAATTGAATCGTTTTGAGAACAAATTTTATAGTACTCTCTACAGTTGTTTCTAGGTTCCGGAACAGGTACGGTATTCTAAAATACCTACCTTACACTATTTGGATCCCTAGCCGACTGTAGTATCCTTCCTACATGTGAGCCTAGAGCCTTCTAAGAAGATTTAAAGAAAGTGAAAAATTATTTTCAGCATATAGGTAGCTAAATATCAAGTGTGACATATAACTCTCTTACTGAGACGCGGTTTGCTCACTCCCCAATTTTAACATTTCAGATTTTGATGATTGTGAGATCCAAGGATTGTGGGATTACGTCTGTATACAAAGGACAATGTGACAGACTGACTGAGATATATGAGGTACGATCATTTATTTTTTGTATTTGGACATGTCTACAGTACTACTTGTCTATCAATTAAGCTAGGGGATGTGTATAATGTTAACAATATTGTATAAAATTGTTTAACATTAAATGAAAAGTGAAGTATCACAGACAGCCCAACCGAATAAGTTGTGCAGAATTATGTGAAAAATGTTGTTTCAGACCGTTACAACTACCTTTTTAATAACTCAAATTCAGCAGTTCCTGCACATTTTCCAACACTTAATCCCGAATTCCAATCACTTATTTCATTTATACATTCAGACTATATAGAATTTCAGGGGATGTTAACCAATTTCAACACTTTTGTTACTAAAGAATCAACAGACATCAGGCCAACCTTGCTCTAATACCATTAAATCTGTCACATCACGTGACTACATAATTTCACGTTTTTTCACACATTTTATATGGTTCGGCTGTCGGTAATGTCTTTATACACTGTTCATTTACCACAATAAACACATTTTACAGTATATATTTATTGAAAATTAATATTCACATCTATAAAAGTTAGTTTACATCCCTTGAATTTAAAGTTTTTCAATCAGTAGTACTGTATGAACATGTCTGAATATACAATGTAAACACGATACCTCGAGAATCAAATATACGATGCTTCGAGCTTCTCAAAGCGCAATTAATCATGGTTTGTACTTTAGCTATTCTTTACATCAAATCTATGATGATAAAAGTAAGGGAGTGAGCAAACCACAGCTCAATAAGGAAATTGTATACAACACTTGATATCCCGAAAACTATATGCAATGAAAACTTTTCATTTCCTATAGGTACACTAAGGACTGATATAGGAAGGATACTATAGTCGATTAGGTAACCGGGTGGAATAAAGGGAGGTACTTTAGAGTACCTTACATGTTCCGGCACCTAAAGCAATTATAGAGAATAAACTCCATTTACTAACTACATTCACTTTTCCATATCACATATCTTTCTTTGTTAAAATAATACTTTTATAAAAATCAGACATTTAAATAAAAAGGATTAAAACTAATATTCATATAAATTATAAAAGAATATTAGTTTTTATAAATTCTCATATCCACTTTTAAATCAAATTCCTTTTTCTATATAAAACATATTCATATTCATTTTCATGTAATTCTATTTTTCATATAACATTTCATTTCATCATTTTGAAAGAGATGAAGACTAAGGCATCGCCCGGAATATATCATGCTAGCAAGAGTACCCCGTAGGATATAGCAATTTCATATCAGATTTATGGCCATAGTCTAGGGTCGTCCTCACTTAGACACTAATCAAGTATCAATTCGGGACTAAATACATATCACATGTCATATATCACATATCACGTATCGGCATGATATGGGGCCAAATAGTCTCAAATTCACATTTTCATATTCATATTACCTTAATGGAAATTAAATAAAATTAATAAAATTGAATGAAATCCATAAAGGTTTTCATCATTTCATATAATGAATATTTATGAAAATATTTAATAAAATATTTACTTTCCACTATTTCATCTTTAAAACCATATCACATATTGTAAAACATATAGGAGGAATTTTTGGTAATCTCCCTTTCGATAAAATTGATAACATGAATATTTAAATAACCTTTTTGATATATTCATGTTTTATGAAAAATGATAAATTCCTCCTTTTTAAGGCTAGGAAATCAATAAATAATATAATGAAATATTTTCTATTATTTTTAGAAAATAATTAAGAAAATTTTGGCAGCATATCAGCTGCTCACAACCTAGCCCTCCTACAGATTCCAAATCATTCCATATATCACAAATAACTAGAATTCCATGAATTTCAAAGCATATCTTTGCACATTATTCTCATAAAATAATATGCATAATATTCATGCGTTCGAAATATCACTACAGGTCCCATATGCATTCCTTACTTGTACAGTGTCATTTCATTCAAACCGTACAATTTATGGCCTTGAACCAATGATTAGGTCCTTATTCCTCTCCTTTCCCATTTCGTTTATTTAACTTCGGAGCTGCAGAAGATAAGTCGTACAAGTTCAATTCCGAAACATACATATACACTAAGCATTGTTAGAAATCCTACTCATTAAGGTAGAATTATTATTTATAAGAATTTCTAACCTATCAACGCCTTTCTATTCATAACGGAAAATATTAAATTCCGATTAATGCACCGTCAATTTTATATGTAATCTGACTTAATTCCCTGTCCAGAAATATAAAGCCCATTTTCTAGCTCATTCCATATTGTTCCTCACAATTTTCCAAAGTTCAGCCCAAGTCTGACCCATATGGCAGGATGGTTTTTTGACCTTTGTGCATTAAAATTTATATTACTAATTATAGGGATATCCAAAATTATGAATCCCAAAACCATATGAATCTTAATCCAATTCTCTATTCAGAATAGCTAGTTTCCCAATTTTATCATTTCAGAATTATTTTTAATAATTCCTCAAATTTACCCTATTTCCAAATGCATTCTGTTAGATTGTCTACTGACCTCTATGCACAAATTGGGCTTTATCTCAAGATAGGGTCGTCCAAATTGTGCAAACTCCAAACCATATTATTCATAACTCATTTACCTTTCTAGAAACATAAAGTTTGCAGCCAAATTCAATTTTTGGTAATTTCTAAAAGTTTTCAAAATTGGCAGAGAGCATCTCGCCTATTGCACTAAGTGCCTTATGTTCAACTGCCTATATCTCGGGCTACACAACTCCAAATTTGGTAATTCCAAAACTGAATTTTTCCTAACTCGTAAAGCTACCTGTCATAAGTTTTCCATAATTTATTTCATTCTAAAACCCCCAAACTGAATTTTTAAATATGCAGCTCGGACAGACAGTTTTCCAGCATAATTGAAATCTACATTTAGCACTTTGTTTCTCTTCTTTTCTCAACTCTAACCTTATGAACATTTTCTATTCACTTGGGACTTTTATCAAATAACTTCAGTTCATCAAATAACATCATCATTATTAGCTTATTTATTTCATGGCCGAATGGCCCTTTTTCCATCACATTCGCACCAGCTTCCAATTACGCAACTTATTACCTCACTAAATTTAATTTGTCATCTCCTATAACTGTCTACTCAACAAGCATCAAAATCATTAATTTTTCCATTAATTCTATCTCATAACCGAACAAACATATTTCTTACACTTCATCTTTCTTTCATCTCAAACACAAATAAGATTTTCCATGTATAAATAAATGAAAAACCATGGCTGGAAACAATAGAATATCATCACTTTCTAACTTACCAGCCAAACTGAACAGTCCATAATTTCCAGCCTCTTTCACGTCAGTTATGCTTACAATAACCGTCTTTAGTCAGCTCTAAAATGGGGGAAGAAGGTTTATTAAAGGTGCTTAGTGTTTCGGTGAAAAGAAGAGGTGCATATACTCGATGGGACTGAGCTGAACGAGAGGAAAATGAAAGAATTTAACACTGAGGGGTGTCGTTTTTAGACAAGAAATAATAGGGGAGAGGGTCGGTGGAATGGCTGAGATTTGGTTGAATTTAATCTTCTTTACTATTGTATTTTCTAATAAAATAATGCCACATATCCACTAATACTTTTCCTCTCTTATCTTTCTCCTTTTTTCTTTTCTTTTTATTTCTTTTTTTTTCTATCTTCATTTGGCTGCAGCAAGCTTCCACGAAAGTCCTTGCTGCGTTTTTTTTATATATATACAAAATATTCCAAAATTAAATTAAAATTGATTAATTGACATGTACAGTACCATAAAATGGGTTCTCACAATTACAATGACAGCTCAAGCAAGTGTAAGAGCCCTCCATCAGTAGGCAGTAACTCTAACTATTGGAATGGAGGAAAGGCAGCCAGGGTGGATAGATCCTTAAGTGGGGGAGTAGATAGGAGACCACCGGGTAGAGACGCATCTCCATCCAAGATAAACAACACCCCGACATTCAAGCCCAAACAACCATTAGCTTGCTTCCCATGTTAGGGACCGCATCGAGTTACTGAGTGTCCCCATAAAGGTGCCCTCACTGCACTAAAGACTTCCACCCAAGAAGCTCCCCAATTACCACTAGTGGTCGAAGAAGCTATGGAAGAACTCGCGAAGATGGGTTTTATTTGATTCCTTAATACTTTACATTCGCAGCTAAGTCAAATGAAGATAAAGCCTGAGAGAGGCTTGATTTATGTGGAGGTGATGCTCAATGGAAAACCTATAAGGGCAATGGTCGACATGGGGGCAGCTAATACCTTTATCACACTCAAGGAGGCCAAGAGGTAGGGTTTAAAGCTTAGTAAAGATTGTGGGCAAATGAAAACGGTTAACTCACCAACCTTTGCCATCTGTGGAAGCTCTAAGAACATGATAACCAAACTTGGGCCATGGGAAGGAGGCATCAACTTCACCGTTTCCCCCATGGATGATTTTGATGTTGTCTAAGGATTAGATTTTATTATGTTGGCTTAGGTGATCTTGATTCCAGCTGCCAGTTGCTTATTGTTCTTGGGGGAACACCTATGTGTAGTGCCAGCCACGATTCTGCCTAAAAGTGGGAAGATAATTTTTGCTTTACAGTTTAAGAAAGGAATAAACAGAAGGAAGCCCTCATACGTGGCCATGCTAATTTGCAAAGAGGGAGTCGAGTCAGAGTTTATACCCGATGGGATAAGAGAGGTGCTAGAAGAGTTTAAGGATGTAATGCTAGACCAACTACCAAAGGTCTTACCACCACGACAGTCAGTAGATCATGAGAATGAACTTCTCCCCGGAGTAAAGCCTCCCACAAAAGGATCTTATCCCATGGCTCTTCCAAAGTTGGCTGAGTTGAGAAAAAATTGGATGAGTTATTGCAAGCTAGCTTTATTAGACCATCTAAAGTACCGTTCGGGGCACTAGTATTGTTTCAAAAGAAGCATGATGGGAGCTTACAGTTATGTGTAGATTATATAGCTTTGAACAAAGTGATAGTGAGAAACAAGTATCCAGTCCCCTTAATAACGGACTTGTTTGATCAAATAAGCCAGGCCAAGTATTTCACTAAACTTGATCTAAGGTCAGGTATCATCAAGTCAAAATCGTCGAAGGAGACGAGCCAAAGACTACTTATGTAACCTGGTATGGTGCATTTGAATTCTTAGTTATGCCTTTTGGACTAACCAATGCTCTTGTCACTTTTTGTGCTCTGATGAACCAGACATTTCATGACTATCTTGATAAATTTGTGGTTATCTACTTAGATGACATCCTAGTCTTTATCTCTAACTTGGAGGAGCATCAGGATCATGTCAGACTTGTCTTCGAAAGGCTTCGAAGGAGAAACGCTATTTCACTTAGACCCAAGTCCATTTCCTTGGCCATGTTGTAGAACAAGGGTAGATATGAATGGATATGGAGAAAGTCAAGGCTATTAAGGAGTGGCTTGCTTCGAAAAATGTTAACTTCGCTTATTTCTAGGACTAGCGAACTATTATCGAAGATTTATGGAGGGATATTCCTGTAAGATAACGGCCCTCGTCGAGTTATTGAAGAAAGATAAGCAATGGAAATGGTCATGTGAATGCAGATAAGCAATGGGAATGGTCATGTGAATGCAACAAGGCATTTGAAGATTTAAAGCAAATCTTGATTAAAGACCCTGTACTAGTCCTCCCTGACCTTTGAAAGCCCTTTGAAGTGCAAATAGATGCTTCAGATTTTGCCATTGGGGAAGTGCTCTTGCGAGAAAGACACCCGGTTGTTTTTGAAAGCTGTAAGTTGAATAAGGCAGAAAAGGAGATACACGACCTAAGAGAAGGAACTCTTAGCAATGATCCATTGTATAAGGGCTTGGCGGCATTAATTACTTGGGTCAAAATTCTCGTTAAGACAGACAACATAGCAGTTAACCATTTCCTCACTCAACCACAGCTTACGACAAAACAAGCCAGGTGGCAAGAGTTTCTTGCGGAGTTTGATTTTCATTTTGAATACAAAGCGGGGTGTGTTAATAAGGTGGCCAATGCATTGAGTCAACAGGCGGAATTGGCAGCACTTAGGAGAATTGCCCCAATGTCAGGTACCAAAGTGACCATAGATATCTATAAACTGATCGAAGAAAATCTGAATAAAGATCCCCAAGCCAAGTCTATAATGAAGATAATGGAATAAGGGAAGTTGAAGTATTTTTGGTTGGAGAATGGGGCTCTGTTGACAAAAGGTCCAAGATTATTTGTCCCAAGAGTAGGAAATCTGAGACAGGTGCTAATGCGAGAATGTCATGATACCCCTTAGGTAGGTCATCCAGGTTGGCAACGTACTCTTGCTCTACTAAAATAGGGCTATTATTGGCCGTATATGAGATGAGATGTATGGATTACACCAAGACATGCCTCATTTTCCAGCAGGACAAAGTTGAAAGAAAGAAACAAGCGGCTTGCTCGAACCATTACCGGTGCCAACGAGACCTTGGGAAATCATTTCTCTAGACTTCATAAATGGGCTTCCTAGAGTTGGTGATCTTGGGTCAATCCTTGTAGTTGTTGATCGTTTTTCAAAGTATGCCACTTTCATCGCAGCTTAAATATACTACACAGTAGAAGAGACGACTTGTTTAATCTTCAAGTATGTGGTCAAGTATTGGGGTATTCCGAAGAGCATTGTTAGTGATAGAGATCCAAGATTTATAGGGTCATTTTATAGGGAACTCTTCAGTATCTTGAGATCCCAACTTAACATCTCCTCAAGTTACCACCCCCAAATAAATGGGCAGACAGAACATTTTAATGGGTTGTCAAAGGAATACTTGAGGCATTTCGTGTAATCTAACCGGAAGAACTGGCCTCTGCTATTATATGTGACATAACTGTGTTTCAATTCTAGAAAGAGTTTTGCCACGAACAAGAGTCCTTTTGAAGTAGTCACAGGACAGCAACCAAGATTGGCTTATACTTCCTTTGAGCTATATAAAGGGAAGAA
Organism: Heritiera littoralis; assembly: GCA_031772115.1. NCBI lineage: Eukaryota > Viridiplantae > Streptophyta > Magnoliopsida > Malvales > Malvaceae > Heritiera > Heritiera littoralis. The sequence goes on along the minus strand of JAPDPK010000172.1, from coordinate 644,269 downwards.
TCCTCGAGCCTTCAACTTCACCAAAGAGTGGAGGCAAAACACAAAGATTGCCTAAGCTTAGTTGAAAAAAGCTTCAAAGCACATGAAGAAGTGGGTTGACAAGGGTCGAAGAGCATAATAGTTTGATGTGGGTGATTTGGTCTTGGTTGGACTAGTGCTTGAGCAGCTTAGATTCCTACAAAAGTGGGACCGCAGATTAGTGCGCAAGTATGAGGGTCCAGTGAAGATTCTTGGCAAGGTGGGACAAGCATTCTATAAAATTGAACCCCGAAAATGGATGAAAGTACACCCAGTGTTCCATGTAAGCAACTTGAAGGCATATCATGCAGATCCAATAGATGCAAGCCGAAGTAGATCAATGAGGGTCGTTATCAACATGAAGCCACCTTCAAAGCGACAAGTAGAAGAAATCTTGGCTAATAGATGAACCGTAGTGTCAAGAAGACCAATTCAAGAGCACCTTGTAATGTGGGAAGGACTATGACCAGAAGAAGTTAATTAGGAGAGAGAGCACGACCTTAGAGCCTTCAAGCAGAAGATTAAAGAGTTCCAAGCAACGAAGTCAACGAAGACGTCGATAGATTGAGTGGGGGAGGATGCCATGAGCTAACCTTGTATAGGGCCATGACCAGGTAGAGGTGCTTTAGGGAAAATAAAATCCATGTACTTAAGAAAATAAAATCCAGGGAATTAAGAAAAGTGTCCCCATTTCAAACATTGTACCAGTTACTAGTAGCACTCTTGTAAAAGCTCTTTTGCTACTATAGGGTATAAGCAATCGACAGATTGTCGGGTTATCTCACTGGTTAAGGTATGTGCTAGCACACCCATCAAGGGTTACCCTTCTGGCCCCAACGATGGTGTGGAAGACTCAACTATCTTTTGTAATCTCTATAATATCTCAATCATTAATAAAACATTTTTTTCTTAGGGACACCTGTGGTTATGTTGGTGTGTTTTCTTAATGCTCTGATATATCATCGTGTGCCTTATAGTGACTTGTTGCTCGCTTGTTATTTGTTCAGATTGTTGAGATATTCTCGGCTAACTTGTGTAGGCGAGACCATCCAAGTGCCACACAGCCTATCACTTTTGTGTGAAAAAGCTTAGTCCGTGACACTGTGCCTTGTCCCCAAAAGCTTCAAATTTTCTCCATCTCCCATGATTTTTTTTCCTAAATGCTACTAAGAACAAGTACCAAATTTTTTTTGGAAGAACAAGTGCTGAACTTTTGGTGGTAAGAAGAAGACCCAAGTTTATGAAAAGTGATAAATTAATTGTAGCACCAAGTAAAGTAGACTTCCAAGTTCCAAATATCATCATGATCCATTAGCAAAAGGTTTTTATAAACAAAGACTACTGGTATTTTTTTGTTTGTCCATTTTCTCGTCTTTTCTGACAGTCTTTCATAAGCTTTTGTTGCCAATAATTGAATGTAAACTATCTTTTATTTGAAATGCACTAATTTGTTATGGAATGAGTTTTTAATATCATTTGGAGAGAGATTAAAATATCCTTTCTAAGACAAAAAATCAGCATTAAAAGAGAGAGAATGAGTAAACAAGGCTTTATTAGAGAGAAAAATTGTAAATGCAACCATTTTGTTCGTACTTCCATTTTTTTATACAATAGTAAAAAGGTTATTGTATTTAGCAACTCTAAAATCGTAATTGCCATCACAAATGCACGTCAAAAATCAAAACCAACAAAAGAATCTATATATATTTTTTTTGCTCGACTAAAAACAATGTCATTTCTGTAATAAGGCTCCCAAAAAGGATCCAAACACTAATATGAGTCCATTTAATTATAAAAAAGAAAATAAAACCAAATTACTAAAATTATTTAAATAATTTTAAATGATAAGTTATTGAATTTATTTACAAAATTTTTAAATTTTATTAATATACATTACAACAAATTTGGTATTCTATGACGCATGAAATAATGTCACAAACTATTAATTTTTCGTCACTAATATATTTGGTGATGAAATTTTCATCGTCATGACAATCGTCACCTTTGCCCTTTCACTAAAGGTCAAACGTGACAATCCTATAATTTTCGTCACCTATGCACGACTCTAACGTGACGATAACATAAAACATCACCTAATGATTATTCTTTTGTGACGTCCGATTGCATCATAAATTAGTATAAAAAATTTCACTAAATATTGATATCGTCACAAAAGGTTTGATAGAATTTTATATATTAGTGACGAAATATGAAATCGTCACACTATAGGGGACAAATTTTCGTCACCTATAGTAGTACGACAACGTCATAAAAATCTCCTAAACGTCACTAAAAATAATTAAAATTTTAGGCTTTGTGTGACGAAGATATGAATTCGTCACACTATAGGTGACATAAATTTTCGTCACCTATAGTAGTACGATAACGGCATAAAAATCTCCTAAATATCACTAAAAATAGTTAAAATTTTAGGTTTTGTGTGACGAAAATATGAATTTGTCACACTATAAGTGATATAAATTTTCGTCACATAAGGTAGTACAATAACGTCATAAAATCACTTAAACGTCACTAAAAATAGTTAAAATTTTATGGTTTTGTGACAAAAAATCAATTTGTCACATTATAGGTGACATTAATTTTTGTCACCTATAATATTATGGTAATGTCATAAAAAAAGCCCAAATGTCACTAAAGATAATTACAAATTTTATTTTAGGAGACGAAATATAAAATCGTCACGCTATTAGTGACATAAATTATTGTCACCTATGATAGTACAATAACGTCCCAAATTCCACTTAATATAGTTAAAACTTTAATTTTAAGTGACGAAATATAAAATCGTCACCTTATAAATGACAAAAATTAACGTCACCAATACTAGTACAATATCGTCATAATAAAATCTCAAATATCGCAATATTTTGATTTTATAATAGTGACGAAATATTTAATGTCACAATATTATGCATCAAATTTCTTTAATTATAAATAATATTTATATTTTTTCTCAAATAATTAAATAAAAATAGTATTATTCAATCAAGATCGCTTAAATAATATTGCAAAATAAATAACTGTTTAAACATTTGCATTGGTTATCAAGTGTAATTAATACATTCAATAAAGTTAATATAAATCACATAGAAATAATATTATTTAAAATAAAGTAAAACTAATACAATCCAAATTGTCTAATTTTTAGAAATTTAAATAAATATGAAGACCACCTAATAAGTTTGAAAGTTTGGAACGAAATATACCAAATCTAGGAAATAGCTAGAACAAACTTGAATTGTAGCTCTCAATCCAATTCTTGAGTCGAGGGTGATTATATTGATTGTGAATTTGTGTCACTTGAAACTGTGATAAACAATTATTGACAAACTATCAATACAAGATATTACATCATTTGATAAGAAAAATAATAAATTATTATTAAAAGAGAATAAGAACAATAATCTATGACTTATCACAAGACTTTGTCAAAAGGATAACAATTAAAAGCACTACATATATATTTCCATCATGAATTTTGTAAATATAAGAACCAACGTAACACAACAAGCAAGCTCATGTTCCAAGGTATAATACAACAAGCAATTTGTATTAGTAATTGTAATACAACAATTGTAAATCCAGCAACCAATGTTATGCAACAAGCAAGCTCAAATTCCAAAGTATAGTACAATAAGTAATTTATTGCAGTGATTTTAATATAGCAATTGTAAATACTACACACAATTCAACACAACAAACAACTTTAAGTTCCTAGGTGTAATACTACAAGTAATTGGTAACAATAATTGTAAGGCAACAATTGTAAATACAACAACCAATGTAATCCGGCAAGCAAGCTCGAGTTCGTAAGTATATTACAATAAGTAATTTGTAGCAATAATTGTAATATAGTAATGTAAAAGCAACAAACAATGTAACACATCAAGCTCAAGTTCCATTGCAATAGTTTAATTGCATATAACAAACTAAGAGGAAATATAGCAAATAGTTTATATACCAAATAGTTTGTAGCAGACTTGCTTTTCTCACTTTCAAGATCATGTGTGTTTATCATATTATTGAAGTTCATCTCAAATTTAAACCACAGGTGAATCTCAAATTTAAACAAAGCCCATTCTTTGACTATGTAATAATGCCAAATGGTCAAATCATATGTCTTAAATTCTAAATGCCTACATTTATACAATGGCATTTAGTGTGCTTCATGTTAAAAAAGTGTGAGAAGGAAATGAAATACCTAAAGATTGGGAGATAGGGACTTGAATTCCAGCAGCTATCAAAGCATTTTTTTTACTTCAATTTGAATTTCAAAATGTCCAAATTTTGATTTATAGTCTTGAAGTCCATCTTCTATTTTTTTTTTAGTTTCTTTCAACTCTAAAGCATTTTCTTTTGAGTTGTTCTTAGTTGGCTTAGGTCCATAACCAAATCACTTGATGTATCACGACCGAGTACCAAAGACCTCATCCACTATAGCATCCATGGTCTTAGGTTCTATTCCTTCATCGATAGGGATTGATTCTAACTCTACCATTTTCTCCTAATAGTTATGAAAAATAATATTAACTAAAAGAATCATACTAAAAAATATATATATAATTATAATTCTTAATTTCAAAATTCTTACATAAGCTGCTTGAGCCTCTGGTGTTGACCAACCTTTTTCCTGAGAATATGATTGGCTTTAAAAAATTCCATCCTATTAGGTTCTAGGTCATTATTGCACTACATAAATACAATTTATTTTTTTTAAAATAAAGGTAATAAAATAAAAAAGTATATAATGTGTAAGAACTTTTAGAATATAAATATTTACCATGGAGTAGTAGTGACAAGCTACAAAGGCCCTTGATCCTTGGTTATGAGTCAACTTGACTTTGCTCTGACTTTTAGCATTTGTCTCACACCTCCTCTTCATTTACATAAGAATGCAAAATAAAATATTAAAAAATAATCATGGCATATAAATATTATGTGCATAAATAGGAAAAATAAATCCTACAAATACAAAACTTATGTGAATAACAAATGAACCTTGTATACCGGATCACTAAACAAATCAAAAGGTTTTTCCCGATTTTCTTGAGATATGTTATACTTTGGAGATTATTTTGGCGTGCCACTTCAGCGTTTGGCAACTTTCTATAGTGCAAGTGTAGCTTATATCGTTCATTTCTTGACAATTGGAACAAAATTGACAAGACAGATTTTTTAATAACTTCATCATCCAATTTCATCTCGAACTTTGTCTAAAAGAAAAAAATCAAATTAATTACTACATTTAATGTGAAAACCGTGCATATTCTAAATAAATATTAAATATCTGGAATATTTAATTTGGATAAATTGAAATCCAAATTAAATAAGAAATGAAAATGAAGAAATATAATTTGGATATTAAGAGATCCAAATTATAAGAAATAAAAATGTATATATAAATATATTTCATATAATACATATATACATTTATGAAACAAATGTATATTAGTATTATATGTTTCTATATAGATATAAATATACATTATTATATATATTATTAAGTATATATGTATATTATTAATATACATATTTTTGTATGTGTATATATATAAATATATAGATACGTATACACATGAAATATAAATATTGTTTTAAAACAAACTGTATAGATATATACGTTATTGATACAAAATATATCGATATAAATATACTATAAAAATATGTATATATATACATATGAAGTATAAATATACTTTTAAAATTAAAATGTATAAATATATATAAACTGAAAATACAAAAATATATATTTATATATATTATTAGTATATTATATAATAATTATATAAAATAAAAATAAAATAACGGGGATTGGGATAAACCCGATGCCCACGTTATTTTCTCTTCTGTTACAAAACAGAGGAGAAATACAAGGAAGTCGGTCGATGCCAGCGGTGAGGAAAAAGAGAGAGAAGGCTAAGGTCGCCAACAAGCTGAGACAGAAAGGGGGAAGCTGTCGGTGATGGAAAAGAAAAGAGAAAGGAAGAAAACGAGAAGAAAACCGAGAGGAAAAGAGAAAAAGGAAATGGCAGTGCCGGCCGATCCAGGCACCGCCACTTCAACCTCGATGTCAGCGGAGGTAAGGGAAGGAAAAGGGACTACCGACGGTGAAGGAGGAAGAGAAAAGAGGGAGAAAAGAGAAGAGAAAGGAGCCAAAACCCACCACTTCAAATCTGGCACCGTTGCCATCGGTGGGGAGAAAAAGAGGCCAGATCCAGCCTTGCCACCACCCTAGCAAGCTTCGGAGTGGCTGAACCGCTGGAAATGGCGGCTGAACTAGCCAAGCTATGGTGAAACGGCTGAACCGGCCTGAACCGATCTGGACCGGTTCAGACCAAGAAAAAGGAAAGAAAAGAAAAGAAAAAAAGAAAAATATAAAAAGGAAAAGAAAAAGAAGAAAAGGAAGAGAAAGAAGAAGAAGAGGAAAGGTAGAAATTTTATGAAAATTTTATGAGAATTTTATAATAATTATTTATTGAATAATTATATAAAATTCTAAATTTAGTATGGAAATTGTAGAAACCATGCTCGGTGAATTGAGACGATGGAATCGGGAAAGGTGGAATACGGGTGCGACAGTAGCGAGGAAGTCGCCGACCCGAAACAGGTAAGAGAGGCATGTGTAGCCTGTAAGGATATTCGGTATGCATGCTTTAAATATGCATTAATTTTATAAATATGCTGTGGAAAAATAATCGGTTGGAAAATTATGGTGATTTACTTGCTGAGAATATAAACTGTCGTTTTATGTAGGGAGGCTAGTCAATCGACAGCCGTTATGTTGCCGAAAAATTTTAGAAAATTACGTAAAATCGTAATAAATGATTTTATTTCATGAGAAATGATTTTCAATCATGAAAATCGAGAAAATGATTATTTTTCATAAAATATGAATACATCAAATTTTAATTTTAAAATATTCATGTTTTTGAGATTAGTGATAATGAAATCACCGAAAATTCTCCCGATATGTGAACTATACGTGATACGAAATGGAATACGAAAAGACATTAAGTGAATATTTTATAAATATTTTCTCAAATATTCACTTGATTTCTTATATAACCTTTATGGTTTCAATTATGGAAGTATTTATTTTTATAAGTTCCATAAAAGGTAAATCAAGGATGAAAAATATTATTTTGAGACTAGAATGTCTCTACACATCTTTATAGAGGAAAATATGGTGACGGGATTATTGAATTTGGAAAATAAAATATTTTAATTTTATTTTTCCATAAATAATGAAATTGTTGGAATTAATTTCCAATAACTTTGAAATTCATATTATGGAAAGAAAACATGGAAGTACGTATGTACATGTTTTTACGGTGAAAAGAAACAGCTAATATATATTATTTTTAAATTAAGCGTATAGATATTTATATAAACTATACACAAAATATATATATACGTATTTGTTAATATAGTATATTTATATATGTAAATAGAAATAAAATATGTATATACATAGTACTGTTATATTTATATATATTGGTATAAATAAAATAAATATAATTATAATAGAAAAAAAAAGGAAAACAGAAGGGAATTGGGAGGACCCTGTGATAACCGTGAATTTTCTGAACTTTAACATCAATTATTCAAAAATTTAATTTTAATGCGAAGGGTATATTAAAGTAAATAAATAAATTATTTACAAGATGGAATATTGTTGGAAATTCCGTAAGTGATGAAGTTGAGGAAATTAATTTGGATAAATTGAAATCCAAATTAAATAAGAAATGAAAATGAGAAATTAATTGGATATTAAGAAATCCAAAATTAAATGAAATAAAAATGCGTATATTATATATTTATAGAATTAGATTATATAAATATATTTTTATATGTTTTTATATAAATACATATGTATATATATGAAATATAGTATATATTATAAAATGATATATATACTATTTTATATTAAATAAACACATATGTATATTATTATAATACATTTTTGTATATAAATATATATATATGAAATATATATAGTTATATTTATAGTATTTGAATTTAAATGTAGAGATATATATATATGTTATTATATGAAATATATATATTAAGATATATATCTAATAGAATAATTATATATATAATTATATATATTATTATATAAAAAAAAAGAAAGGAAACAGGAAGGGAATCGGGAACTGTGACCCCCTTCCCAAACGGAGAAGCCAACGGCAGCAACAACTGCCACCGTTGACAAGATAAGAGCGAAGAGGAGAGGGGAACGACACCGGCGACGTGAAGAAAGGAGGCCGGCGACGGGAAAAGGAAACAGAAAGGTGAAGCGAAGTGGGAAAAAATGAAGAGGAGAGGAAAACAGGAAAGTGGCGGTGCCGGCCGATTTGGCCACTGCCACTGCAACCACACTATCATCGAAGGAAAAGGAAAGGGTAGGAGGCCACCGGTGAGAAGGAAAACGGCAGAGGAAGGAGGAAAGAGGAGGAGAAGAAGCCGTCGCTGCCGCTCCAGATTCGCCACTGCCACCGCCGCTGATATGGAAAAGGAGGCCAGATCTGGCTTCGTGGCAACTCAAGGATGCTGTGGAGTGGCTGAACCCCCGGCAATGGTGGCCGCCGGTGATCGAACTGGCCAAGGAGGGTGAACCGGGCCGAACAGGTCTGAACCGGTCCCAGAAAAGGGAAGAAAAGAAAAGAATCGGAAGGGAATTTACGAGAAATTATAATTATTAAATTATTTAAAAATTATGAAAAAATTCTAAATTTTAGAATTTTAATTTCAAAAATTATTCTCGGCAAACGAGATGATGGAATCGAAAGAGATGGAGTACAGGCGCGACTGATAACGAAGAAGTCGCCGACCCGAAAAAGGTAAGGGAGGCATGTGCAGCCTGTAAGGATATTCGATATGCACATTTTAATTATGCATTAAATTTATAAAATGCCATGGAAAATGCTTGGTTGGAAAATTGTGGTGATTTACTGGTTGAAATATAAATTGTATTTTCTGTGCAGGAAAGCTAGTAAATCGGCAGCCGTTATGCTGACGAAAATTTTTAGAAAACTACAAAAAATCATAATAAATGATTTTATTATACGAGAAATGATTTTCAACTATGAAAATTGAGAAAATGAATATTTTTTATAAAAACATGAATAAAATGAAAGTGATTTTAAAATATTCATGTTTTCGAGAATGGTGATAATGAAATCACCGAAAATTCTCTTGATATGTAAATTACACGTAATACGAGATGAAAAATGAAAAGAAATAAAGTGAATATTTTTATAAATATTTCTTAAATATTCACTAAATGGTTTTTTAAGCTTTATGGTTTTAATTATGAAATTATTATTTTATAAATTCCATAAAGGTTTACTGATGATGAAAAATACTGTTTTGAGACTAGTTGGCAACCTTATCATGCTGACATGTGATATGTGATATGTGATATATGATATGTAGTCTCGGTCGACACCTGATCAATGATCCACCAAGGACAATGATAGACTATGGCCATTGATCTGATATATTTACTTGTTTACCCTTTGGGGTCTATAGCATGATATGAGTGATGATTGCCTCAGTCTCCAGATATGAAAATGTTTTATATGATATGTGATACGTGAAATGTAAATGTTTTACATGATATGTGACAAGTTAAATGAAAGTAATTTACAGCATTTTACATAATGCTTATTATGGTACTGATTTTAGTACTACGAGATGATTTTCATATGACATGTGATATGAATATGTAATATGTTTTCAAAAAAAGGAAAGAGGAGGAAAATAAATCTAATATTTTTATTTTAATTTTTAAATTAATATTAGATTTAAATGATGTATATGTTATACGAAAAGAAATTAACAGCTTATTTTATTATTTAAAGTACTGTATTAATTATGATTTGTACAGTAAAACATGAAAAGAGTTCAAATGAAAATGACATGAAATGAAAGGAAAAAGAATTTAAATTTCAAACGAAAGTTATTACTCTCTACAGTTGCTTCTAGGTTCCGGGACAAGACAGGTATTTCAAAATACCTACCTTACTCCATCTAGATCCCTAGCCGACTATAGTATCCTTCCTACATGTGAGCCTAGAGCCCTTATAGGAAAACAAAAAAAGTTTTTCAGCATATAGATAAATGAATATCAAGTGTTGCATATAACTCTCTTACTGAGCCGTGGTTTGCTCACCCCTTAATATTAACATTTCAGATTTTCGAGGACTAAGAGATCTGACATACAAGCATCTCGGCTGCGCATTTGGGGACTATGTGACAGCTCAACTAAAATATGAGGTACAATCATTTATTTTTTGTATTTACACTTATCTACAGTACTACTTCCTTATGAATTAAGATAGGGGATGTAATTCATATTATAATTTTATATGAAATTGTTTATATGTAAAAGAAAAGTAAAGTACCGCAGACAGCCCAACCAAATAAAATGTATAGAAAAACGTGAAAAATAAGGTCACTGGCTGTGATAGACCCCGACTCCTTTTCCCAGTCGAAGCCGACGGCAACAATAGCTGCCGCCGTCGGTGAGAAAAAAGACGAGAGACAGATGGGAGAGGCAGCGAGACAAGGGAGAGAAGGAGGAAACCGCCGGCAAAGGAAAAGGAAACAAGAAAGAAACGAACCGAGGCCGAAAAGGGAAAAGGAAAGGAAAGAGGAAACGACGGTGCCGGTCGATCCAGGCACCGCCACCTCAACCCCGACGTCGACGGAGGTAAGAGGAAGAAAAAGGAACCGCTGGCGGTGGAAGAGAAAAGGAAAATGAGGGAGAAAAGAGAGGAGAAGAGGGCGAACCTTCCACCCCCAGATCCGAAACAGTCGCCGTTGATGGGGAAGAACGGATGCCAGATCCATCTTCGCCGCCACCTAGGCCAGCTATAGGAGGCCCGAACCAACGGAGAACTTGTCACCGGCGGAAAACTGGCCGTAAGAGGGCTGAACCGGTCTGGACCGATTCAGACCAGGAAAAACAAAAAGAAAAAGAGAAAAAGAAAAAAAGAAGAAGAAGAAAACGAAGAGAAAGAAGAAAGAGAAGAAAAAGAAGAGAAAAAAATGGTAGGAAAATAATAATAATTTTATTATTATTATTAGTTATTGAATAATTATGATTATTCATGAATTCGTTTTATGCAAGTCTAAAATGTAAAATTGGACTTGTAGAATCATACTCTGGAATCGAGATGATGGATTTGGGAGAGGTGGACTACGAGCACGACGGTAGTGAGACAGTCGCCGACCCGAAACAGGTAAGGGAGGCATATGCAGCCTATAAGGATATTCAGTTGCATGGTTTTAATTATGAAATATTTTATGGAAATATTGTGGTGATTCATCAGTTGGAAATTGTGGTGATTTACTAGCTGTGGATATTAAATTGTCTTTTCCGTGCAGGGAGGCTAGTCAATTAATAGTCGTTATACTGCCGAAAATTTTTAGAAAATTACATAAAATCATATTAAATGATTTTATTTCACGAAAAATGACTTCCAACCATGAAAATCGAGAAATCGATTATTTTCATAAAACATGAATATAATGAAGTTTAATTTTAAAATATACATTTTTTGAGATTGGTGATAATGATATCATCGAAAACTCTCCCAATATATAAATTACACGTGATATGAGATGAAAAATGAGAAGATATGAAGAAAATATTTTATAAATATTTTCTTAAAATATTCCTTTAAATTCTTATATAACCTTTTTGATTTTGATATGGAGGTATTTATTTTTATATCTTCCATAAGGATAAATTTATGGTGAAAATTATTGTTTTGAGACTAAAATGTCTCTACACATGTTTATAAAGGAAATATGGTAACGGGATTATTGGATTTGGAAAATAAAATATATAGTTTTCCATAAATCATAAAAATGTTGGAATTGATTTCCAATAACTTTGAAAGCTTTGTGTTGGAAAGAAAGTTTAGAGATACGTATGTACACGTTTTACGGTGGACAGTTGTAGAATGATTAGCCCGGTTATTAATTCATAAAGGCCTAAATTAAAAGTGTATTGACGGGATGTTTATTACTGGATCATTGGATATGATGAAAAGTGGAATGAATTACTGAAGATGATTGAGAAAATGACTGGTACATTTGATGAAACCTAATCAGTATGGTTAATTCTGGTTCTATACATTCATACTGTTTCTGAAGTATCAAACAAATATTTATAGAACCGAAATATTTTGAAATATGTTTTACAAAATGGTGTACTGTATGGAGTATCATAAATTGGAGAATATGTATAAGAACAGTAAAGTAACTGTAAGAGCAGAGGAAGAGGAGAGCTAACCCGATATATTAAATGAAAATGATTTTTAAGTGAATTACAGCAATAAATCGGTTAGCTGTGAAATGTATTAATTAAACTATTATACTAAATACAGCATCCTAATTAGGATGATGAATATGTTGTGAAGTATAAGTAAATAAATGAATCAAGGTGGAATATATGTTAAAAATGAATTGAATAGTAAATGTCTCTGCCTTGAGGATGTACAGTGAAATGATAAGACATAGAGATGAAATGTTTAAAATGATAAGAGATTAGTGATTAAAAAAGTATCGGAGGTGATTCTCAAGAAATTTTTAAAGTAATATAGATTTGAGAGATCGGGTTAACATTGACTCGATCGTTAATATAGAATCTATTCTAAGCTTATATCGGAGAAAATAGAAGAATCCGAAAAGCTTATGAAACAACTTTGAAAAATATATGGATAATGAAATTCACTTGTATAAGTGTAATTGATGGAAATATAGGTGATGTGATTTCTGGATGAATTAAATGAGGTATTAAATTCCTATTAATTAATAAGTTCTTATTAAGAACGAATATTCATCTGTATGGAATCGATGCCTTACTAGATGTAAGCATAGAGGTATAAGGAGTCCATAAGACCAATCTCTGTACAACGCGTCATCAAATAAAAGTTGGAGACTGATGTCCATAAGATGATGATTAGAACTCGATAAAATTCTTACGAGTTCCTATTAAGGTTTATGAGATTAACGGAAAACCATGTGAGGTATGAAAGCATAATGAATGAGATATCCTAACCATACATGGATAAAATAATGAGATACCAATATAGTCTAAGACACAAATAAAATATGAGCAGCATAGTTATATGACCCTATTGACTCTCAAAGACTGAGGCAATAGAAGATTTGGCTAGATTGTATCTCTTCTAAGATCAAGGATCTCGAATGATAGAACGACAGTGAATCTGTCTATGATTGAAAGATAATGATTGAGATACAAAATTTCTGGGTTTAGTAGGATATTATTGCCAGTCTATAGAAGAGTTTATGGGACCAGTTGCTCTACAGATATCACTAAGAATTAAAGAAGTTAAAGTCGGTGAGTGAATAAGTGTAAAGATGGTAACTAAAAGGTTAAAAGAGTTTAACAGTGGAGTACTATACCACTGAAGAAAAGCCGATCGAAAAGATGAACATGTAATAAGAAAATAAGTACATGACAATGAGGAAAAACGAATATGAAGCAGTTCCCAAATTTAAGACTAAAAGTGATTTCTTTTGGTTATCACATGATTACAGCTAGATGTAAGATCAAGCCAAATATGACAAGTGAAATTTAATGATACTCAAAGGAGTAAATGAATGATTTCATTTTACTGCCAGTAATGTAAATGAAAAAAAATGATATGTACATATATCCATACTTTGAAATTGTGGAATCGTATGGATGACATGGTGACAAAATTGATGATTTTATTAGTCACCTATGGAATCTAAATTAAGAAAAGATTTCATGCTCAAGTATATTCAAAAACCTAAGTGATATTGAGTATACCATAAGAATAAGAGATGTAATGACAATACAACACGAAAAGAGATATTGAGAGAAACTGATTGCTAAGTGTTTTATTTACTGTAAGAGATATATAATAGTAAAGTCTGCAATGAGATGCAGCCTTGATGAAATAAATGTAAAAATGAGTATTGTGGATAACAAAAAGTCCAAAAGAAACATGATGTTTTGGAAATGATTATAGACTGATTGTCTAATGGAATCACTTTCCATTAACAGGCTCCTAAATTTCTCAAGTGCCATAGTCGGAACTTGATTATTAAACGATGATGTGAATGTATGTGAGGTTCCAGTGAGCATTACATGTGATGGGGAATCTCTGAGATTGTCATATGCTTATGGAAAATAGCAAAAGGCCTTGAGATTCCAAAGTTACTGACAGCACCGCTCCGTACTGATGTAAATATACGACCGTAATATGTAATTGCTCCATGATATTGAGAGAGCGTGTGCATGAGATTTGAAGCTACTAGGACAATTACATACTACTAATTAAATCAGTAAACGATAGTTTCCAAACTATATTGACTTGGCACTAAATGAGAAAACGGATGATGAACAGTATGAATCATATAGGGTACGAAAAGGAGTGGAAATTGATAACTCCCAAATTGATAAGAAATTTTAAGGAGTATAAATATATGGTGAAAGATGATATATATAATGATTTAAAAGTGATTTGATATTGAAAGTATGCTGGTAGTATTATTTAAAAGATGATTGAGAGGACAAGAATGATAAGCATTCAGAACAGTACCACCTTTTAATTTAAGTTAAATTCGGAGGACCGAATTTCTTAAGGTGGGGAGAATGTGAAAATCGTGAATTTATAAATAAATATTAATTAACCGAAAAATTAATTTGGATAAATTGAAATCCAAATTAAATAAGAAATGAAAATGGAGAAATATAATTTGGATATTAAGAGATCCAAATTATAAGAAATAAAAATGTGAGTATTTATATATTTATATAATTTTATTATATAAATATATTTTTAAATATATTATATATGTTTTATATAATTACATATGTATATATATATATGAAATATATATTATTATTTCTAATAAAAGTATGTATATATATATATATGAGAAATATATATATTATTTTTAAATTAAGTGTATAGATATTTATATAATCTATACACAAAATATATATATACGTATTTGTTACTATAGTATATTTATATATATAAATAAGATATATTTATATATGTAAATAGAAATAAAATATGTATATACATAGTACTATTATATTTATATATATTGGTATAAATAAAATATATATATATAATTATAATAGAAAAAAAGGAAAACAGAAAGGAATCGGGAGGACCTCGAATCCCTTTCCCAGTCGAAGCCGATGGCAGCAACAGCTGCCGTCGTCGGCGATAAAGAAGATGACAGATAGAGGGGAGAGGACGGCGAGACAAGGGAGAGAAGGAGGAAACCGCCGGCGAAGGAAAAGGAAACGAGAAAGAAACGAACCGATGCCGAAAAGGAAAAAGGAAAGGAAAGAGGAAACGGCGGTGCCGACTGATGCAGGCACCACCACCTCAACCCCGACATCGACGGAGGTAAGAGGAAGAAAAAGGAGCCGCCAGCAGTGGAAGAGAAGAGGAAAAGAAGGGAGAAAAGAGAGGAGAAGAGGCCAAACCTTCCACCCCCAGATCCGGCACCGTCGCCGTCGATGGGAAAGAACGGATGCCAGATCCAGCTTCGTTGCCACCTCGGCCAGCTGTGGGAGGCCCGAACCAGCGAAGAACCGGTCACCGACGAAAAACCGACCTTAAGGGGGCTGAACCAGTTTGAACCGATCAGACCAGGAAAAAGAAAAAGAAAAAGAGAAAAAGAAAGAAAAAAGAAGAAGAACAGGAAGAGAAAGAAGAAGGAGAAGAAAAAGAAAAGAAAAAAAATGGTAGGAAAGTAATAATAATTTTATTATTATTATTTATTGAATAATTATGATTATTCATGAATTTATTTTATGTGATTCTAAAATGTAAAATTGGACTTGTAGAATCATACTCGGGAATCGAGATGATGGAATCAGGAGAGGTGGACTACGGGCGTGACGGTAGTGAGAAAGTCAACGACCCGGAATAGGTAAGGGAGGCAAGTGCAGCCTGTAAGGATATTCGATTGCATGATTTTAATTATGAAATAATTTATGAAAATATTGTAGTGATTCATCGGTTGGAAATTGTGGTGATTTACTGGCTGTGGATATTAAATTGTCTTTTCCGTGCAGGGAGGTTAGTCAATCAGCAGCCGTTATACTGCCGAAAAGTTTTAGAAAATTACGTAAATCATATTAAATGATTTTATTTCACAAAAAATGACTTCCAACCATGAAAACCGAGAAATCGATTATTTTCATAAAACATGAATATAATGAAGTTTAATTTTAAAATATTCATGTTTTGAGATTAGTGATAATGAGATCACTGAAAATTCTCCCGATATATAAGTTACATGTGATATGAGATGAAAAATGAGAAGATATGAAGAAAATATTTTATAAATATTTTCTTAAAATATTCCTTTAAATTCTTATATAACCTTTATGATTTTAATTATGGAGGTATTTATTTTTATATATTCCAAAAGGATAAATTTATGGTGAAAAATATTGTTTTGAGACTAAAATGTCTCTACACATGTTTATAAAGGAAATACGGTAACGAGATTATCGGATTTGGAAAATAAAATATTTATTTTTCCATAAATCATAAAAATGTTGGAATTGATTTCCAATAACTTTGAAAGCTTTGTGATGGAAAGAAAGTTTAGAGATACGTGTGTACACATTTTACGGTGGAAAAGAAATAGTTATGAAACTTTATTTTTGCAGTGTGATTCTTTTTTATAAATTATTTTCACCGTACGAGAAAGTGTGAATTACACCTTTATGGATCTTTTAAAAAATGTTAATTGTTTTATAAATTCCATAAAGGTGATGATATTGAAAATTGTAAGTCTCATGGATAAACGTGAAATATTTCAAATTATTTTGAATAAGGTCCATGAAGGCTATGATACGGTTTTTATACTGTTTTGAGACTTAAGCCCTGAGTTTCATGCATCATACTATTCTGTACTGTCACATGGCTGATTGACCCACTAGTCATCAGCTTCCCGGATGTCACTTGGCAAGTGTACACCGAGGACAATCTATAGATCATGGCCATAGATCTCACTGTATACTGTTACTATGTCCCTTAGAGGACAAAGATAGCATGATTTAATTGTAGGGTGATGCCTAGTCTCACTTACTAATTTTTGTTTACTGAATGGATTTATTGAAATCCTGTTTACTATACTACACTGTGAATTACTACTTACTGAACTGAACTGTACTGAATGTTATTTACTGAGCTAAACCGTACCAAAAACACTACCTTACCGAACTATACAATATTGAGAAATTTTCTGTTTACGGTTTACTGAGCTGGTAGCTACTAATTACTGTTTACCGAACTAAAAGCTACGGTTTAATGAAATAAAACCCACTGACTTCTATCGACTGAACTGAATTGTACAGGATATTGTTTACTGAATCAAAAAGGAAAAGAGGTTATAAGTCTAATATTCTTACTATGATTTTATTTTGAATATTAGACTATATGAGACATAAATAAGTAATATGTTTTCAGAAAGGGAAGAGGATATTTTAAATCTAGTATTCCTATTTTACATTTAAATTGAATATTAGATTTAAATGATATACATATTATAAGAACATGAGTTAATAGCTTATTTTGCTATTTAAAGTACTGTACAAATTATGAATCGTACAGTAAAGTGTGAAAGGAATTTAAATGAGAATGATGAGGGTTTAAACTAATATTTTTCTAAAGGAATAGATAAATATTAGTTAATTTATTTAAATGCTTTAAATACATAAAAGCATTAAATGAAAACGAGATGAAATGGAAGGGAGAGGATTTTTAAATTTGAAACAAAATTTTACTCTCTACAGTTGCTTATAGGTTCTGGGACAAGACAGGTATTTCAAAATACCTGCCTTATTCCATTCGGATCCCTAGCCGACTATAGTATCATTCCTTCATATGAGCCTAGTATACTTCTAGGAAAAATGCAAAAGTTTTTCAGCATATAGATAGCTGAATATCAAGAATTGCATATAACTCCTTTACTGAGCCGTGGATTGCTCACTCCCTCTTTTTAACATTTCAGATTTTTGGTGTCTGTGAGATTCGACATCTGAGGATTTTGGCAGTGCATTTGGATAGACCGCGACAACTGAATTAATCACATAAGGTACATTCATTTATTTTCTGTATTTAGACTTATCTACAGTACTACTTTCTTATAAATTAAGATAGGGGATGTAAATGATATTATGATTTTATATGAAATTGATTATATGAAAAAGAAAAGTAAATTATCGCAGACAGCCCAACCGTTAAAATTGTGTAATAATATGTGTATTATTGTGTTACTAGACTGTTAGATTAAGATTAAGTGACACTCGTAGTCCTAGATGTAGTATAGTTGAAGTGAACAAGTGATGATATTAACATTGGGATGCTTTCACCATTGAACAAAAGTCTAGTTGCATTATAGAAGCCTAAGAGAGTAACTTTATCAAAAAATAAAGAGTTCATGCTAATAGCTAGGCATGTATATTCCAAAAGATGCATAGCAATTAATTCAAATAATCCCCAAAATAAAAAAACTCTTCCACTTCCTGTAATTAATGTCCCTAATTAAAGGGTTTTTATCCAAATCTAAGTAGTCATTTGCTAAATGTGCGAAAAGCAAGGAAAATGCATGTTTAAACGATTTAAGTAGAAAATCATTATTTCCAACCATTGTTTCTAATGAAAACATAAAAGAAAACAAACAAACATGAAAATGAATGTTTAGAAGCAACTATGGGTATGGAAAGTATGTTTAGATATAATTCATGCATTGAATTTGATAAATATTTAAAAGGTTTACCTTACTACAGCTCTGAGAAGGATGCCATTTCGCTATATTAACAGTGCTTAATTCATTTTTTTATCAATAGAATTATGATTTTCTGGCAATTAAAGGGTTTTCATAAATAATTGGAAAGTGATAATATTCAATATACCATTAATAAACTTTTTTTATTCCAAAATGGTGACACATAACTTATATTATTTTTTACTTTTAATACATAACTTATATTATTTTTTACTTTTAATATTTTTAAATAGCTATGTGTTATTGATGAATTTTTATCTCACACATTCATTAGAGTTTTTAGATTCTACAAGTAAAATTAACAAGATGATACATACTCTTTAAAGAATATTTAAAAAAAAACATTGAAATATCACTATTAACCTTAGACTAAAAATAAATAGCAAATGTAAAAGAATTAATTGACTTACTATGTTAGTGTAGATGACTTATTTTATGATTTGTATCCTTGGCTTTCAAAAGCTTGCCTCATTAATGAAAATTGTCAACTTCAGTGTGGGTTTTTGGATCAATTGAGAAATTATTCTCAAAGCTTATAAAATCCCAAGTGTTCTTTACTAGCTTCTTTATTCGACCACTTCTCAAATCTTAGAAATTCAGCACATCATGGGTCCAGTGTTATATAAGCTAGGTTTTCACTGTGTAGACACCTTATTTTGTCAGGTTCTTAATTTGTAAAAATAATTAACTGGGTTGGGTGACATTGTATTTTAATTTAATTTAACAATTTAGAATTAAGATAGAATTAAATTAGAATTTCTAGATTTAGAATTAACATTAATTAGGAAATTGAAATTAAAATAGGATTTAGGAATAATAAAAGAAAAAAGATAAGAAAATAAAATAAAATTAATTTTAGGATAGGATAATTAGATTTTTTTCTAGGATAATATTAAATTTGATAGAGTTAGATTAGGATTAACATAAGAATTAAATAGATAAAATACTAAAAGTAGGAGATAATTATTAGAATAAGTATAGTTGTATTAGGACTCCAACAAGTTTGTGGCTATAAAAATGGATTAAACCTCATGATTTGACTCTTTCATAATCGAACATCTCAACCTATTTTACCGATTTTGCTACTAAACTATAACGATCCAATAACACAGTAATACACATGTTTGTACACAATTTTGACGGTTGGGCTGTCTGCGATACTTTACTTTTCATTTACATTTAAATAATTTCAAATGAAATTATAATATAATTTACATCCCCTATCTTAATTCACAAGAAAGTAGTACTATAGATAAGTCTAAAAACAGAAAATAAATGATTGTACCTTTCATGATTAATTCAATTGTCGCAGTATATCCAAATGCACTGCCAAAATCCTCATATGTCAAACTTCACAGACATCGAAAATCTGAAATGTTAAAAAGAGGGAGTGAGCAATCCACGGCTCAGTAAAGGAGTTATATGCAACTCTTGATATTCAGCTATCTATATACTGAAAAACTTTTTCATTTTTCCTAGAAGTATACTAGGCTCATATGAAGGAAGGATACTACAGTCGGCTAGGGATCCATATGGAGTAACGCAGGTATTTTGAAATACCTGTCTTGTCCCGAAACCTAGAAGCAAATTGTAGAGAGTAAAAATTTCGTTTGGAATTTACAAATCCTTTCCCTTACGTTTCATCTCGTTTTCATTTAATGCTTTTATGTACTTAAAGCATTTAAATAAATTAATTAATATTTATCTATTTCTCTAGAAAAATATTAGTTGAAACCCTCATCATTCTCATTTAAATTCTTTTCACACTTCACTATATGATTCATAATTTGTACAGTACTTTAAATAGCAAATTAAACTATTAACTCATGTTCTTATAACATGTATATCGTTTAAATCTAATATTCAATTTAAATGTAAAATAAGAATACTAGATTTAAAATATCCTCTTCCCTTTCTAAAAACATATTACTTATTCATGTCCCATATAGTCTAATATTCAATTTAAAATCATAGTCAGAAATTAGACTTAAAAACTCTTCTCTTTCTGATCCAGTATACGGTATTCTGTACAGTTCAGTTCAGTAAATAGAAATCAGTAGGTCTTATTTCATTAAGCCGTAGCTTTCAGTTCAGTAAACGGTAATTAATAAATTACCAGTTCAGTACATAGTAAACCGTAGCTTTCAGTTCGGTAAACGAAAATTAGTAGCTACCAGTTCAGTAACATTAAGTTTTCGTTCAGTAAACAGTAGTTTTCAGTACAGTACATGTAAGAATCACTATTTTATAAATCATTATTAAATTAATTCAATATATTTTAAAGTCATGAGGAATATGGAAAATGATTTAAGGCTTTGTTTGTAGAAAGAATGAATTATGGAAAACTTGGAAAAAACCAAAGAATAAAATAATCTATTTTATTCCTTAAGCTTATGAGATAAGCTTTAAAACATGATTTAATTAAAATTTTTCCCTTCCTTTATAAGCCGCACCACAACACAGAAATTGCAAGCAATGTTACCCAAAAATTAGTGAAAGTCGGAAAAAGCAAGGAAAGTGAAAAGAAAACCCGTAAGTTACTGTGCAAGCAGATTTTGTTGCCAATTTTCGTCCTACTTCCAGTCAGTTTTAGCCTTTCATCCCTTCATGACAGTTGTTCCAAATTCTCTCCTCTAAAACATATCCAAAATTCATCTCAAACGGAGTTCATTTGGCTGGTGAAAAGGTTACTGGAAGTCAGATCTGTCAAGCTGCCCTATTTTGACGAGATTGAGAGAACAACTTTTTAGGGCAGAAACGATCAGGAAGATGACCTTTTCTTGAAATGGCCAAGAAGGATCAATTAAAGATCTACCTCTTCTCTACCACATATCTGAAAATCAGCTCAATTGGACCACGTTTGATAAGGAAAATCTATTCTGGAAATTTCTGCTGCACAGGGTAAGCAGTGCTGGAATTTACTATTCTTTCCAAATTGGATATAGGTTGCGTTTCTGATTTTCTAAGCTTATTTCTAGTGTTATAATGGTGTAAAACTGACCCTAAAGAAGTGTTTTAAGTCTTGACCAAATGGGTTTCCATAAGGAAAGTGTAAGGAGACAAGGGTGCTTTTGTTATTGATAAGGTGCTTTTGTTATTGATAGTGAAATTCATGTTAATGAACATGAGTTAAATGTAATGAAGCTTTAAAGTGAAATTTGGACTTGTATATAGAAAGATAAACATTAGGCCTAAGGAAGGGCAATGTAGTAAATTCACCTTTAAGGTGAAATAACACTGGTAAATGAGAAGTAGATGAGTATTAATGTGAATGGTGTAGTTGAAACGATCAAAAAGATCGTATAGTGACTTTTATCACAATACAGCTAAAGTGCAACTAAGAAAGAGTAACAATTAGTTAATGTTAAATGGGTATGTGTAAGTGTAAGGTGGTAAATGACATTGTCTATATATGCTTGTAGTGTTAACGACGCGATTTGGTGGTGTATAGTACACGGATTTCCAAGCTTGAACAAGTGAGCTTACTCTTTGCTTTCGGTAAGTTTATTATGCAAGCTACGAGTAGTAGCTTACGGGATAAGTGCCCTACACAAGCTACAAGTAATGATTTATAAAACAAAGGAAGGTTTATGAAGTATATGAATTGATTTTGGATGTGAATTTTGAGATGTGTTGCTGTTGGAATATAAATTGTTTTTCCTTTGCAGGCTGGGTAATGACATATCCTAACCCCGCCTTGTTGCAGAAATTTTGAAAAATTATTAAATGTTGGATATAGATCTCTATGTCTGCATCATGCTACTGCATCTTTATGCATAATTGGTTTTATGAGAATTAAGCTTACACGAAGTTTATACGAAACGTATGAAAGCTTTTACATCTCATTTACATAATGTTTTGAAATCTGTGAATGATATGACTTTATAGCATATTCATATGAGTTTTGGATTGAGCATGCCTTGTTTGTACATCCTATTAATGTGAGACTTCAAAACATGAGATGATTTCTAGTTTACGGACTTTTACGGCATCCCATTGTACTGTAAGACTAATAGAGCATTATGGAACATGCCCGAGTAGTTGATACTCTCCTATGGGCAATATGTGGCTTGTCCGACATTGTCGTTGATAGGTTCCAATTCTGGCTGATCACTAGGATTGGAGATGACGAGGATCTATGGCCATAGGTAACACCCTAGTTCCGGGGTAACGAGGACTGCTTGTTGATAGCTATAGTAGGCTAAGACTTTATTAGTTGAATTACTGTGTTTGCCTAATGAGAAATGTTTTATGAACATGGCATATGAGATTTCATGATGTGTGATTGAACTTTATGAAGCATTGTTTTTATGATAACTACATGGTTTGACAAAATCGACTTTGCATCGGTTTTACCATAAAGGCATGGTGATATTGAGTTACATGAAATATGAAGTTTAAATGAGTTAATGATATGTGAATTTATACGTGACTTTATACAAAACACGTGTTGCATGCATTAATGGTGCTATATCCTGTTTGTTACTATCTCTGCACTTATGTAGTGGCTTACTGAGCTTTTCCCCAAAAGCTTACCCCTTCATTCTCATCCACATGTTAAGTTGAGATAGCAACGTTTGATAAGAGCCGTTCCTCGTTTTGACGTTTTCAAGCTAGACGTCAGACCTCAGTTCATAGCTCGGTATATACGTTTACTATTCCTTTGTACTTGGAATTTGATGATTTTGTACAGTAATGTAAGGTGAGATATGATAAGTATAAATATCTGATTACTTTCAAAAATTGGGTTAAAACGAGATGTAAACGAGTGATGGTTGATTGTTGATGTGAATAGTATATTGCTTTGTGGTTGGAATTATAGTACAGGGGGTTTTTCGTAGTTGAGCGAAAATGCTACCAAAATTTAGTCTTGAGTGATTTTAAGTTGTAAAATGAACTGGGACCTAAGGAAATCAACCTTGAACCGTGATTGTGAATAGTAAATCAAAATTGAAAGAGTAAGACTACTCGCTACACGAACTGTAGTTAAAGGAAAAGGAAAAAGTTAGCCCAAAATCCGTTCCTCCGCTATTTCGTTATTGAAAATGTCTCGTATTTTCGGGGCATGACAGTATAGTTCAGTAAAACAGTATTCCTCAATCCAGTACAATCCAATAAAATAGTGTTTTTGGTACGGTTTAGCTCAGTAAACAATATTCAGTACAGTTCAGTTCAATAAACAGTAATTCACTGTGCAGTACAGTAAATCAGATTTCAATAAATCCATTCAATAAACAAAATTAGTAAGAGGAGACCAGGCATCACCCTACCATTAAATCATGCTATCTTCGTCCACTAAGGGACATAGTAACAGTATACAGTGAGATCATGGCCATGATCTATAGATTGTCCTCGGTATACACTTGCCAAGTGACATCCGGGACGTTGATGACTGGCGGGTCAATCAGCCACGTGACAGTAATAGTACAATACGATGCATGAAACTCGGGGCCTATGCCTCAAAACAGTATAAAAACCGTAACATAGCCTTAATGGATCTTATTCAAAGTAATTTGAAATAATTCACGTTTATTCATGAGGCTCACAATTTTAAATGTCATCACCTTTATGGAATTTATAAAATAATTAACATTTTTCAAAAGATCCATAAAGGTGTAAATCATATTTTCTCATACGGTGGAAACAGTTTATAAATAATCACACTGAAAAATGAAGTTTCATATCTGTTTCTTTTTCACCGTAAAACATGTACACACGTATTTTTGTGCCTTCTTTCCAAAGCATGAATTTCAAAGTTATTGGAAATCAATTCCAATATTTTAATGATTTATGGAAAATAAAACATTTGATTTTCCAAATTCATTAATCCCGTCACTGTATTTCCTCTATAAACACGTGTAGAGACCTTTTAGTCTCAAAATAATATTTTTCGTCCTCAATTTACCCTTTATGGAAGTTATGAAATAAATACTTCCGTAATTAAACCATAAAGGTTATATGAGAAGTCAAGTGAATATTTACGTCCTTTCTTCTTCTTCTTCTTCTTCTTCTTCTTCTTCTTCTTCTTCTTCTTCTTCTTCTTTTTCTTCTCTTCTTTTCTTTTCTTTTTTTTTCTTTTTCATTTCTTTTTCTCTTTTTTTTCTTTTCCTTTTTCTTTTCTTTTTTTTCTTTCTCTTTTCTCTTTTTCCTGGTCTGAACTGGTCCAAACCGGTTCAGCCCCTTATGGCCGGTTCCCCTTTGCTTGGCCAATTCAACCACTTGCGGCCACCTTTCCCGGCAGTTCGGCCACTCCACAGCTGGCCGAGGTGGCAGCAAAGCTGGATCTGGCCTCCATTTCTACCCACCAATGGCGACGGCGGCATTGAATCTGGAATGGTGGGTTTCAGCTCCTTTCTCCTCTTTTTTCTCCCTTTTCCTCCGTTTTCCTCTTCACCGACGGTAACCTCTTCTCTTCTCTTAGCTCTGTCGACGTCGAGGTGGGTGTGGCGATGCCTGGATCGGCCTACAGCGCCGTCTCCTTCTTCCTTTTCCTTTCGATTTTTCCTTTTTCGGTTTCGCCCCTTTTTCCTTTTCCTTTCCCGTTTCGGGCCATCGCCAATCGATCTCCTCTTCCTCCTCTCGTCGGCGACACCCTTCTCTCTCCCTCCTCTTCCTTCTCTTCCCCCGACTAGGTCGGGCGGCTCTTTGGGACAGGGATTCGGGATTTTCCCGATTCCCATATGTTTCTGTTTCTTCTGTTTCCTTTTTTTTGTATAATATATATATAATTATTTCTTTTATATAATTATATATATAATTACAATATTAATATATATATATATATTTATATAACCCATTTATTTATATATATATATCTATACACATCACTTTAAAATAAAATAAAATATATAATTCTTATATATATATATATTTATATACTTTTATTTAAAATAATAAGGTATATATATTTCATATATATATATATACATATATATTAATATACACACATAAATATATATTTTTATAATATACATATGTATTTATGTAATGATATAAAATAGTATATATCAATATATAATATATACACTATATTTCATATATATTATATACATATGTAATTATATAAAACATCTATAATATATTTAAAAATATATTTATATAATAAAATTATATAAATATGTAAATACTCACATTTGTATTTCTTATAATTTGGATCACTTAGTATCCAAATTATATTTCTCCATTTTCATTTCTTATTTAATTTGGATTTCAATTTATCCGAATTAAATTTTTTTCGGATATTTAATATTTATTTAGAAAATACACGGTTTTCACATTCTTCCCACCTTAAGCAATTCGGTCCTATGAATTTAACTTAAATTAAAAGGTGGTACCGATCCATATACTTATGATTCTTGACCTTTAGATCATCTTTTGACTAATACTACCAGTATGTTTTCAAACTCATGATCACTTTGAAACCATTGCATATCGTCGTTAACCATACATTAATTCTCCTTAAAATTTCTTATCACTTTAGGAGTTATCACCTTCATCTCTTTGCACATAATATCTGTTTCACACTATTTATCATCCATTTTTTTTTTCTCATTTTGTGCCAAGTCAATAAAGTTTGGTAACTATCATTTACCGATGTAATTAGTAGTATGTAATTGTCCCAGTAACTTTCAAATCTCATGCACACGCTCTCTCAATATCATAGAGCGTTTACATATTACGCTCGTATATTTACATCAGTACGGAGCGGTGCTATCAGTAGCTTTGGAATCTCAAGGCCTTTTGCTATTTCTCATAAGCATATGGCAAATCAGAGACTCCTATCACATGTAACGCTTACTGGAACTTTACATATATACTCATCGTTTAATAATCATGTTCCGACTATGGCACTAGAGAATGTTAGGAGCCTGATAATGGAAAGTGATTCTGTTCAGCCAATTAGTCTTTAATTACTTCCATATCATCACATCTCTTTTTAACTCTTTATTATCCACAATACTCATTTTTTTACATTTATTTCATCAAGGCTGAATCTTATTGCAGACTTTACTGTTTATCATCTCTTACAGTAAATGAAGCACTTGGCAATCATTTTCTCTTAATATCTCTTTTCATGTTGTATTGTCATTACATCTCTTATTCTTATGGTATACTCAATATCACTTAGGTTTTTTGAATATACTTGAACATGAAATCTTTTCTTAATTTAGATTCCATAGGTGACTAATAAAATCATCAATTTTGTCACCATGTTATCCATACAATTCCACAATTTTAAAGTATGGATATATGTATATATTATTTTTCCATTTACATTACTGGCAGTAAAATGTAAATCATTTATTTACTCCTTTGAGTATCATTAAATTTCACCTGTCCAATTTGGCTCAATCTTACATCTAGCCATAATCATGTGATAACCAAAATAAAATCACTTTTAGTCTCAAATTCGAGAACTACTTCATATTTGTGTTCCCTCATCTCCATGTACTTATCATCTTATTACATATTCATCTTTTCAGTCGGCTTTTCTTCAGTGGTATAGTACTCCACTGTTAAAATCCTTTAACATTTTGCATACCATCTTTTCTTCACACTTATTCATTTATCGACTTAAACTTGTTTACTTATAAGTCACATCTGTAGAGCAGCTAGCCATAAACTCTTCTATAGACTGGCAATAGTATCTAGCTAGACTTAGTACATTTTATATCTCAATCACCCTCTTTCAATCATCGATAGATCCACAGTCATTCTGTCATTCGATATCATATATCTTAGAAAGAGATACTATCTAGCCAAATCTCCTATTTGCCAATCTTAACATGTAGTTCACAGTCTTTGAGAATCTACAAGGTCATACAACGTGCTGCTTATTTCCCATTGATGTCTTTGACTACATTAATATCTCTTCACTTTATCCATGTATGGTTTAGATACCTCATTCATTAGGTTTACATACCTTATATGATACTTCATTAATCTTGTAAACCTCAATATGAACTCATAATTATTATATCGAGTTTTAATTATTTTCTTATGGACATCAATTTCCAACATTTTCATCTTGTGATGCCTTGTACAGAGATTAGTCTTATGGACTTCTTATACCTCTCTGATTACATTTGATAAGGCATTAATTCCACACAGATGAATATTTGTTCTTAATAAGAACTTATTAATTAGTAGGAATTTAATATGTCATTTAATTCATCCTCAATTATGTCATCTGTATTTCCATTAATTACACTTATACAAGTAAATTCATTATCCACATATTTTTCAAAGTTGTTCTAAAGGTTTCAAACTCTTTCTACGGTCTCCGATATAAGCTCAAAAATAAATTTCATATTAACAATCGAGTCAATATTAACCTGATCTCTCAAAGCTATATTACTCTGAAAAATTTCTCGGGAATCACCTCCGATACTTTTTAATTACAATTCTCGTACCATTTTGGACATTTCATCTCCATGTCCTACAATTTTACCATATATCCTCAAAGCAGAGACATTTACTATTCAATTTATTTTAATATATACTCTACCTTGATTCACTTGTTCACTCATATTCACAGCATTATTAATCTTAATTAATATGCTGTATCAAATGTAACAATTTAACTATCACATTTTACAGCTAATCGATTTATCACTGTGCTTTACTTTGAGATCATTTTCACTTAAAAATCTCAAGTTAGCTATCATCTTACAGTCATTTTACGGTTCTTATACCTATTCACCAACTTGACAATATTCCATATAGTACATCATTCTGTGAAACATATTTAAAAATATTCTGGTTCTATAAATGTTTGTTCATTACTTCAAAAACAGTATGAATTTGTAGAACCAGAATTAACCATGCTGATTAGGTTTCATCAAAGGTACTAATCACTTTCTCAGTCATCTTCAGTAATTTATTTCACTTTTCATCATATCCAACGATCCCGTAATAAACATCCCGTCAATACACTTTTTTTTCGGCCCTTAAGAATCAATAACAGGGCCAACCATTCTGCGACTATCCACTATAAACATTTGTGTCACATCTGTAACCTAAGTGTAGATGGGACTAAATAATCGGAACCGTTATACACATATTACATTCCTTATGCTATCATTAGCTTCATCACTATCATAGAATTCAAGATCAGTTTCGTTGATCTTTATTCTGAATTTAGTCCAACCTAGGGACATATTCGTCATTTCAAAATTTATTTCTTTCTCCTCAATATACATTTAAACCAGCGATCTTATTATCTATTTGATAATAATACCCCTTCTCATACTAATATCAACATTTGTAAGATCTTGTCTGATTTAGAAAGAGAAATCTTGATGTGATTAATAGTTGGACCATTTTGCATGAAATGCATCCTTATACCATCAATTACTCTGTCAAATCTACCAATTCTAACTCACGTCGGTCTATTATGACTCCGAGGAAAAATTTTCAATGTAGGGGTATTTTGGTCATTTTGCCAAAATTTCTCTCTCTTCCAAAATACATTCAACCGGTGATCTTAAGATCTATTTACTGATGATACCTCATTCCTCTCCTTTATATCATCAATGTAAGGTCTCAATTCGATCCGTACAGAAAAGTACTGATGGCGCCCTTACCGAGTCCCTTTTTATGCCTTATCAAACTGACCTTCATTTAAATTATAAGATCACCAATTTCAAGAAAATTTTTGAGCCATTTACCCTTTTTAGCCATCCTTAATTCATAATTTGTCACTTCCTTCAAAACATTTAACTAAATTTACAATCTTTTATTTCCTTCATGTATTCAGATTACTCAGTACTACATGGGATGTTACTCTGTTTCGACACGTTTTCATTCCAAAAGCATCAATAGACATCAGGCCAACCTTGCTCTGATACCATTAAATTGTAACGATCCAGTAACACAGTAATACACATATTTGTACACATTTTTTACGGTTGGGCTGTCCGCAATACTATACTTTTCATTTACATTTAAACAATTTCAAATGAAATTATAATATAATTTACATCCCCTATCTTAATTCACAAGAAAGTAGTACTATAGATAAGTCTAAAAACAGAAAATAAATGATTGTACCTTTCATGATTAATTCAATTGTCGCAGTATATCCAAATGCACAGCCAAAATCCTCAGATGTCAAACTTCACAAACACCGAAAATCTAAAATGCTAAAAAGAGGGAGTGAGCAATCCACGGCTCAGTAAAGGAGTTATATGCAACTCTTGATATTCAGCTATTTATATGCTGAAAAACTTTTTCATTTTTCCTAGAAGTATACTAGGCTCATATGAAGGATGGATACTACAGTAGGCTAGGGATCCGGATGGAGTAAGGCAAGTATTTTGAAATACCTGTCTTGTCCCGGAACCTAGAAGCAAATTGTAAAGAGTAAAACTTTCGTTTGGAATTTACAAATTATTCCCTTCCGTTTCATCTCGTTTTCATTTAAAGCTTTTATGTATTTAAAGCATTTAACTAAATTAACTAATATTTATCTATTCCTCTAGAAAAATATTAGTTTAAACCCTCATCATTCTTATTTAAATTCCTTTCACACTTTACTGTATGATTCGTAATTTGTACAATATTTTAAATAACAAATTAAACTATTAACTCATGTTCTTATAACATGTATATCGTTTAAATCTAATATTCAATTTAAATGTAAAATAAGAATACTAGATTTAAAATATTCTCTTCCCTTTCGGAGAACATATTACTTATTCATGTCCCATATAGTCTAATATTCAATTTAAAATCATAGTCAGAATATTAGACTTATAAACTCTTTTCCCTTTTTGATCCAGTATACAGTATTCTGTACAGTTCAATTTAGTAAATAGAAATCAGTAGGTCTTATTTTATTAAATCGTAGCTTTCAGTTCAGTAAACGGTAATTAATAAATTACTAGTTCAGTACATAGTAAACCGTAGCTTTTAGTTCGGTAAACGAAAATCAGTAGCTACCAGTTCAGTAACATTAAGTTTTCGTTCAATAAACAGTAGTTTTTCAGTACAGTATAGTTCAGTAAAACAGTATTCCTCAATCCAGTACAGTTCAGTAAAATAGTGTTTTTGGTACGGTTTAGCTCAGTAAACAGTATTCGGTACAGTTCAGTTCAGTAAACAGTAATTCACTGTGCAGTACAGCAAATCGGATTTCAATAAATCCATTCAATAAACAAAATCAGTAAGAGGAGACTAGGCATCACCCTACCATTAAATCATGCTATCTTCGTCCACTAAGGGACACAGTAACAGTATACAGTGAGATCTATGGCCATGACCTATAAATTGTCCTCGGTGTACACTTGCCAGTGACATTCGGGATGTTGATGACTGGCGGGTCAATCAGCCACGTGACAGTAACAGTACAATACAATGCATGAAACTCGAGGCCTAAGTCTCAAAACAATATAAAAACCGTACCATAGCCTTCATGGATCTTATTCAAATTAATTTGAAATAATTCACGTTTATCCATGAGGCTCACAATTTTAAATGTCATCACCTTTATGGAATTTATAAAATAATTAACATTTTTCAAAAGATCCATAAAGGTGTAAATCATATTTTCTCATACGGTGAAAACAGTTTATAAATAATCACACTGAAAAATGAAGTTTCATAGCTGTTTCTTTTTCACCGTAAAATGTATACACACGTATTTCTGTGCTTTCTTTCCAAAACTTGAATTTCAAAGTTATTGGAAATCAATTCCGAAAATTTAATGATTTATGAAAAATAAAACATTTGATTTTCCAAATTCATTAATCCCGTCACTATGTTTCCTCTATAAATACGTGTAGAGACCTTCTAGTCTCAAAATAATATTTTTCGTCCTCGATTTACCTTTTATGGAAGTTATGAAATAAATACTTCCGTAATTAAACCATAGAGGTTATATGAGAAGTCAAGTGAATATTTACGAAAATATTTATAAAATATTCACTTCGTGTCTTTTCGTATTCCATTTCAGATCACGTTCAATTCATGGATCAGGAGAATTTCGATGATCTCATTATCACCAATCTCGAAAACATGAATATTTTAAAATTAAAATTCAATATATTCATGTTTTATGAAAATTATCGTTTTCTCAGTTTTTGTGGTTGGAAATCATTTCTCGTGCACTAAAATCATTTATTATGTTTTTACGTAATTTTCTAAGATTTTTCGGCAGCATAACGGCTGCCGATTGACTAGCCTCCCTGCACAGAAAAGACAATTTATAATCCACGGCCGGTAAATCTCCACAATTTTCCAACCAACTAATTTTCACAACATTTTCATAAAATATTTTATAATTAAAAGCATGCAGACTGAATATCCTTACAGGCTGCACATGCCTCCCTTCCCTGTTCTGGGTCGGTGACTTCCTCACTACTGTCGCGACCGTGGTTCACCTTTCCCGATTCCATCATCTCGATTCTTGTAAAATTCTATAAGTCAAATTTCCAGACTTAGACTTGTATAAATTATTCTACGGAATAAAATAATAATTCAAAATTATTTTAAATTTCCTACCAATTTCCTTTCTTCTTCTTTTCTTCTTCTTCTCCTTCTTCTTCTTCTTCTTCTTCTTCTCTTCTTTTCTTTTCTTCTTTTTCCTTTATCTTTTCTTTTTCTCTTTTTATTCTTTTCCTTTTTCTTTTCTTTTTTTTCTTTCTCTTTTCTCTTTTTCCTGGTCTGAACCAATCCAGACCGGTTGTAACATCCCGAATCTATAGTAAATCACGTATTTTACTCGTATTCACACATTTTTTGCTGGTTGGGCTGTCTGTGATGCTTAACGATCCGTTAATCACATTAGTAATCATTAGTACTCTTATTCATCGTACCAATGTGGAAATATGAATTGTTACATTATTTCCTTAAGATATATACAATCTCTTCTGTTTAAAGTAGTACTGTACAAATTCGCTGAATATATAAAAGAAAATAATATACCTTCGATATCGAATATCTGCGGACTCTAGCAGTCGATAATCTCTAAAAGGTAATTTTCTTATTCCAAAATCAACAATCTGTGGAGTGGAAAACAAGGGGTGAGCGACAATGTGCTCAGTAAAGAAGTTGTATATTGCTTTATAAATAAAAACTATATACCACAAAATGTGTGTTTTTCCTAACAGCATACCCAATAGGAAAACAATGGATATAGTGAATAGTCTTTAATATTCAAATCACTGGCTAAACAGTTTACGATATAGTATAGTAAACAGTAAACAAGATTCACTAAATCCTTTTAGTAAACAGAAATCCGTAAGTTGAGTAGGCATCACCCTACAAATAAATCATGCTATCATCGTTCCCACAGGAACACAAGTCGTCTGCTTTGGGGTGCACCCGTAGGCCATTGCCCCTTACGGCTTTCTCGGAGTGTGCCCTTAGACCAAAACTCCAATTCGCATCCCCACTGGGACACATCTAGATCTATGGCACTAATCAATCACGTGAATAGTAACGCATGAAACTCGAGGCCTAAAGTCTCAAAAATCAATTTATATATCATAAAGTACCTTTAAGGAATATTTCACACATTTCATCATTTCTTTAAAATGATCATTTTCCAAAAAGGTATTATATTTTCTGTTTACAAAACACAGTAAAAATAGCCAGAAATCTCACCATTTTTCATGTGAGAAAAATACAAGTTAAACTGGATCGCCCTTTACCAGCTCGCCCATTATGGCTCGCCCCTCGCAGTGGATTGAGTTCGCATGTTTTCATTCGCCCATGTGGCGAATTAACATCACCCACTGTGGCTCTCACACCGAGCTGAACTAGGGGGTCGCCCACAAAATATTTCTCTTTAGAAAAATAAGGGATCGCCTACTGTTGGCTCACCCAGAATTATATCAAAGGGGTTGCCTATCTTTGGCTTGCCTGGATTTTATTAAAACAGGGGTTTGGCTTGCCCAGAAAACAACATAGGGGTTGGCTTTATAGCTTGCCCAAATTCTGGTTTGTGAAAATAGTTTATCAAACTAATGCATGTCTTAAACCAAATCATTTTCTCAATATTTTTATAAAATTTATCTCTACAGGACATGCATTTCACTTCACATACTACTCCCTTACATGGTCTTACGAAACGTAGCTTCACGGTTGCGTCTACCAAAATCGTACTTCTCGGTTGCAAAATAATTTTATCAAAAATTATTAATAATTTTCTTCTTATTTTTAAACCACTAAAACTCATAAAATGCAGCCACTAACTTCATGTTATGAATACAACCAGTATAAATTATACTGGTATTTAAAATCAATTTCGTCATTCCACTTCCTTTTTCGGTTTTAATTGCACCGAAAATTCTCTTTTAATTTCTATAATTACTCTTTACCAAAACCCCTAATTTTCAACGAAATTTTCCTTTTTCAATGTCATGACCGAATACCTCTCATGGCCATTTTTTTATTGACTTTTCGACATTTGCTTCTATTTTCTTGTTTTCCATTTGATTCTTGTTTACGTGAGTCTCCTCTTGACTTTGCTTACATATAACTAAATTTTCCTTATCCTCTCATGCTAACCGAATCTCCCCTGTCATTAGCATGATTTTGATTCTTCTTCCTTTCATGTTTTTCAAGCTTCTAATCAACTTATATAATTTCCTTTAACTATATTACATCATCAAGCTACCATTTCCAGCTCAATTCCTTGTTGATTCTCATGTATATGAAGATCTCAAATTGTTCTATTTCTATGATCTAATAAGAGTTAATCAAAAGCAAGACTAAAATCATGCTTCTCATGCTTAAAAGCATAGAATTATATTATTCAATATCAAGACACCATTAAATCTCACCTTGACCGAATGAGTGTCTCAAAACAGAATTTTATTTTCTATTTTGGTTTTCCTTCCCCTCGTTAGTCTCCTAGCTTGGTATCTTAATTGGTCTTAAGATATATATGTGGTCTATGAAGAAGATTAGGTTAACAATTTAGTAAGCACATGATATTTGCTAAGGGATTTTTATAGAGAAACAAATGACCGAAAACAACTTAAGAAAACAGAAGGCTCATGGCATTCCACCGAATTTGCTAAAGTTTCTTGCTTCTTATTCTTTCTTGCTATCCAAGACAACCAATACCAATAATCCCCCTAGCATTTTATCATATTTCTTCATCATTTCATGCATTCAACTTCATTTAATGGCTGAAGAAAAACTGTAGCTCAAGGTGGGGAGGAAGTCATCCTTTCCACACGTTTTTTGCTTCTTCTATTGGCTTTGTTTTATATTTCAACAAATAAAACTCTAGCCATGTCAAACTTCAATTAATTCCATGTCCTTTTATACTATATTTCTTTATCTTTTCTACTCTTACTTTCCATATTTCGGCAGCCTTAAAAAGCTAAATGGAAACGTGATCAAGGTAACAATTCGGTGGACTTCTCTTGACCGCTCGTGTGGCTTTGTTTCCTCTTCATTTCCTTGATTTATTTCCTCTATATTCCTACTATAAAATTCATGTTCAACAGCCTTTAAAAATGCTGAAGAAAGACGTGCCATTTTCAGCAAAGTGGCGTGGACTTTGATTTCTTGGCTGACCAATTAAATTGCTTCCAGTTCTTTTTTCTTTTCTTATTTTTCAGCCAAAATTCCTCTTTCATACTAACTTTAAATACTTTATCTTTAAGTACCATTTTCTATCTTAAATTTATAGTCTAACAGCCTTAAACAAAGCTGAAGGGAGACGTGTAACAGCAGCAAAAGTGGCGTGGAAGTCCACTTTTGCTGCACCATTGTTGACTTCCATCTCTTCCCTTTTATAATTCATCCAATAAGCATTTTTATCATTGCTTCATGTGTTACTTCTCTTTATTGTATGTTTATTTCATAGATTGCCGTTTATACTAAAGCAGCAAGGGATTTTGTTTTTCGTGTTGCCCATGTTTTCTTGACTCTGCTTACCACCTTCATACCATTTCAACCAATCACAATTAATCCCAAGTGAAATCATTTAATAGAATTTTATCTTGAAAATTCTGCTTTCACATCTCTTTGAGGAGTAAACCAAACACTACATGCAGCCATGTAGTTGGCATGGAAGTTTCCCCCTCTTTGCTACATGATTCAAGTTTGATTCCTCTTTTCTTTGTATATTCCATACAACCAAAATACATCACATGTGATATAAAATTCTCTTTTCTCTTAAAAATATTTTTGTTGATATTTTATGCCATGGAATAACTCTTCTATGCATAATTTTTTCTGATTCTTTTTCTTCTCATATTTGTTTCAACTTTATACACTATACTACAATTCATGAATCCAAAAATTCCAAATTGAGGATGGAAACTCATTCCATCTTTATTTAAATTCCAATAAATAATTAAATTTCACTATCAATAATTCACAAGTATAGTATACAGTGTAATAAAATCGGGTTTCACATTTCTCCCCTCCTTAAGGAATTTAGTCCTCCAAATTTCATCCGGACCTGTCACTGTAAGAGCTATGGTGGTAGTGCTAACCGATATGCCACATCTCCTACGCGACCTAAGGTCTCGACAGATCCTATGTATCAAGGACTCAGTTTTCCTTTCTTACCACATCTCATTATGTCTTTAGGGGATGAGACCTTCAAAATATATTGTTACCCATACATCTTGGGAATTTGCTCAACCCTATAGGGAGCTAATAACTTATGGTCTCTCCCTTTTCCCCATGCTATCGTGGATCTATATCGTTTGCCATATAAACCTCGTAAGGTGCCATATCGATACTCGCCTATTAGCTACTATTATAAGCAAACTCTGTCAGGGTAAATGATCGTTCCAGGAGCCTTTAACATCAAATACACACGCTCACACATATCCTCGAGCATCTATATCATACGCTCGGACATTCCATCAGTCTACGGATAAAACACGGTGCTAAGCTCAGTTGGGATCCCATAGCTTCCTGAAATCTCTCTCAACATTGAGATGCGAAACGGGACTCCCTGTCAGATGTAATGCTCTTTAGAACACTGTGTACTCTCGCTATCTCCCTAACATATAATTCGACTAAGGCAATAATTGGATCAGTAAATTCCATAGCCAAGAAATTAGCAGACTTAATTAATTCATCCACAATTATCCAGATAGCATCTGATCCTTTACAGGCTCTCCGAATTTCACTTAAATCCCACATTTCCTCTTGCACAATCAATTTATACTCCCTGTAATTATTTATCATCTTTGGGAGTTAACAATTTCCACTTTTTTTTATACAGTATATAGTTTCACACTATTTACTGCATATTATCACATCTAGTGCCAAGTCAATCATAATTTGGTGATTATCATTTAGACAATCTTAGTCAATCGTATGTAATTGTCCCAGTAGCTTTTACATTCATTGCACCCGCTCTTTACATATCATTGAATGTCCACACAATGCGCTCAGATATCTATATCAATAAGAGGCGGTGCTAACCGTAAATTTGGAATCCCAAGGCCTGTTGCTACTCTCTCTAAGCATGGGGCCAATCAGGAATCCCTATCACATGTATTCGCTCACTA
Source organism: Heritiera littoralis (assembly GCA_031772115.1). NCBI lineage: Eukaryota > Viridiplantae > Streptophyta > Magnoliopsida > Malvales > Malvaceae > Heritiera > Heritiera littoralis. Next base: position 606,905 of record JAPDPK010000172.1, on the reverse strand, counting down.
GAACTTTGCATACCTTTTCACCATTTCACAGATATATTTATCGACTAAGGCACTTAAGAGATCAAGAACTTGATGATGTAGAAGTGAATCAATTTGGTCATTCAATCCATAGTCACTTCTATAACATCATGATTCTTCTGAATTCTTTACTATCCCATAACCATCATTTCACAATGAAGCTTGGTTGCACTTTATTGGCAAACCTTACTATTAATCATCATTTACAGTAAATGGGACATTAGGTAATAATTTTCCTTGATATCTCTTTTCACATAGTATTATCATTACATCCCTGACTCTTATGGTACATGTAATATCAATTAATTATGGAATGTACCTGAGGATGTAATCTTTTCACAATCAAATTCTGTAATTTAAATTATCACAATACCAATTTCATTTTCACGTTACTTATCCAATTTCACAATCCCAATACCTATATGTCTTTTTACATGACTAACGGTACTTCATATACTTACTCCTCTGAGTATAACTAATTTCATCTGTCACATCTGGCTTGATATTAATTCTAGCCATAACCACATGATAATCAGAGGAAATCACATTTATTCTTATACTTGGGAAATACCTCATAATTTATGTTCCCTAGTCATCACATGACTTGTCTTTGGATCACTCTCATCCTTTCACACTTATCACTCTAGTTGATTTTCCAAGTGGTATAGTACTCTTCCGTTAAAACCTTTTAACATTTTTGAATACTATGCTCATACATATTCATCCACTCCCATTTAATTTTCTCACATCATGTACCATATCAGTAAAGCAGCTGATTCCACAAACTTCTCTATTTAAATAAATCAATATTCACTTTATCATTCGAGACCACCCGTCTCTAATAGTGCTCGAATTCAGTTAAAATTCATATTTACTGAGCTTAACATTAAAATTTTTTTGTTTCCAAAAATTTGTCGAATTATTCAAGGATGCTGTTTATATTCTTTAAACAATTATACATATTCACTTCTCATGGTTTCATTCTATTGTAATTTATCCGTCTGTGATTTCATTAATTCCACATACGTCACATGATATTTCATATATCTTTTAAGTACCACGAAGGACTCGTAGGAGTTATACCGAGTTCTGAACATCATCTTACGAATGCCTGTCTATAAGCTTTTTATCTGATAACATCTTGTTCAGAGATTGATCTTAAAACTCCATGTATATCATTAAATGGATCGATTAGAATATTAATCCTGAACAACTGAATATCCATTTTCAGTAACAACTCTATTGAACATTCAGGATTTAGTACACGATCATAAGCTATGCTTATTCTTTCGAATCATATCATATGTGTTTACACCAGTTACTCTAATACTGATGGGTTCTTTATTCATTAATCTTTGGAGTAATTTCTTAAGCTCTTCAAACTCTTTTAGGTTCATTGGTAAGAGCTTATAAATAGATTCCATGTTGTGACTCGAGTCAATAATCTCTCAAATCCACATTACTCTGAAAATTTATTTAGAAATTCATCCAGTAACTTCGAAATCATAATCTCATATCATCTTGGATGTTTCATTATTTACATCCTGCAAATCCTCTATGTATCCTCACATATACATATCTTTCAAATCATGTAACATATATGTCAATCGATTTACTTATATATGTTTTCACTTCAAAATATACTGTTCTGTAAAGCATATCTCAAGGTATTCTGGTTCTATATTATCTGATTTATACTCATATGAAACAGAAGGATTATTTAGAACCAGAATTAATAACATTGATATTGCATCATCAATGCATAACTCACTTTTTTTTTAACCACACTTTGTAAGTGTATCTCTTTTTATAATATTAATTAATCCCTAATCAACATACCCCATCTTTTCACCTTTAATTCAGGCCTTAAAATCCATAACAGGGTCGACTATCTCGCGACCTCCCATAATACCCACTCTGGTCGCATTACACATCAAAATATAAGTGGGGCTCACAGTAGGGATCATTAAACATGTAATATGTCCCTTACCTGTCAAATACTCTATCACCATCAATCTGTTCCAAATCAATTTAGTCAACCATGATTCAGAGGCATTATTTCAACATAGGGGCATATTCGTCATTTCTCAGTTTATATCTACCTCTTTAAGATATATTCAAACAGACGATCTTAAGGTCTATACAGTGATGATATCCCATTTCACTCCAATATTATCATTTCAAGGTCTTAGTTCGATTCAGACAGAGAAGTCCTGGTGGGGCCTCCACCGAGTTCCTCACTGTACCTTACCAAACAGACCTCCACTTAGACCATAAGATCATCTATTTCATGTCAACTCCTCGAATTACAATCCCTTTTTGTAATCCTTGATTCACCAACTTTCACATCATTTTAAACACTTAACTCAGTTTATAATCACTTGATTCCTTTACACATTCAGACTATACAGTACTACAGGAAATGTTTACTATTCACTTTTCGTGTTAAGCACCACTAGACATCTGGCCAACCCTGCTCTGATACCATTAAATCTGTAATATCCCGAATCTACAGTAAATCACATATTTTACTCGTATTCACACATTTTTTGCTGGTTGGGTTGTTTGTGATGCTTAACGATCCGTTAATCACTTTAGTAATTATTAGTACTCTTATTCATCGTACCAATGTGGAAATATGAATTGTTACATTATTTCCTTAAGATATATACATTCCCTTCTATTTAAAGTAGTACTGTACAAATTTGTTGAATATATATAAAAAAATAATATACCTTCGATATCGAATATCTACTTACTCTAGCAGTCGATAATCTCTGGAAGGTAATTCTCTTATTCCAAAATCAACAATCTGTGTAGTGAAAAATAAGGGATGAGCGACAACGTGCTCAGTAAAGAAGTTATATACTGCTTTATAAATAAAACTATATACCACAAAATGTTTTTTTTTCCTAACAGTATACCCAATAGGAAAACAGTGGATATAGTGAATAGTCTTTAATATTCAAATCACTGGCCAAACAATTTACGATATAGTATAGTAAATAGTAAACAGGATTTAGTAAATCCTTTCAGTAAACAGAAATCAGTAAGTTGAGACTAGGCATAACCCTACAAATAAATCATGCTATCATCGTTCCCACAGGAACATAAGTCGACCGCTTTGGGGTGCACCCGTAGGCCATCGCCCCTTACGGATTTCTCGAAGTGTGCCTTTAGACCGAAACTCCAATTCGCATCCCCACTAGGACACAGCTAGATCTATGGCACTAATCAGCCACGTGACTAGTAACGCATGAAACTCGGGGCTTAAAGTCTCAAAAATCAATTTATATCTCATAAAGTACCTTTAAGGAATATTTCACAAATTTCATCATTTCTTTAAAATGATCGTTTTCCAAAAAGGTATTATATTTTTTGTTTACAAAACACAGTAAGGACAGCCAGTAATCTCACCATTTTTTATGCGAGAAAAATACAAGTTAAACCGGCTCGCCCATTATGGCTCGCCTTTCGTAGTGGATTGAGTTCGCATGTTTTCATTCGCCTATGTGGCGAACTAACATCACCCACTATGGCTCTCACACTGAGCCGAACTAGGAGGTCGCCCATAAAATATTTCTCTTTAGAAAAATAAGGGATCGCCTATTGTTGGCTCACCCAGAATTATATCAAAGGGGTCGCCTATCTTTGGCCTGCCTAGATTTTATTAAAACAGGGGTTGCCTTTCTTTGGCTTGCCCAGAAAACAACATAGGGGTTGGCTTTATAGCTCGCCCAAATCATGGTTTGTGAAAACAGTTTATCAAACTAATGCATGTCTTAAACCAAATCATTTTCTCAATATTTTTATAAAATTTATCTCCACAGGACATGCATTTTACTTCACATACTACTCCCTTACCTGGTCTTACGAAACGGAGCTTCCTGGTTGCGTCTGCTGAAATCATACTTCTCGGCTGCAAAATAATTTTATCGAAAATTATTAATAATTTTCTTCTTATTTTTAAACCACTAAAATTCATAAAATGCAGCCACTAACTTCATGTTATGAATACAACCAGTATAAATTATACTAGTATTTAAAATCAATTTCGTCATTCCACTTCGTTTTTCGGTTTTAATTGCACCGAAAATTCTCTTTTAATTTCTATAACTACTCTTTACCAAAACCCCTAATTTTCAACAAAATTTTCCTTTTTCAATGTCATGACCGAATACCTCTCATGGCCATTTTTTTTATTGACTTTTCAACATTTGCTTCTATTTTCTTGTTTTCCATTTGATTCTTGTCTACGTGAGTCTCCTCTTGACTTATTCTTACATGCAACTAAATTTTCCTCATCTTCTCATGCTAACTGAATCTCCCCTGTCATTAGCATGATTTTGATTCTTCTTCCTTTCATGTTTTTCAAGCTTCTAATCAACTTATATAATTTCCTTTAACTATATTACATCATCAAGCTACCATTTCCAACTCAATTCCTTGTTGATTCTCATGTATATGAAGATCTCAAATTGTTCTATTTCTATGATCTAACAATAGTTAATCAAAAGCAAGACTAAAATCATGCTTCTCATGCTTAAAAGCATAGAATTATATCATTCAATATCAAGACACCATTGAATCCCACCTTGACCAAATGAGTGTCTCAAAAAAGAATTTTATTTTCTGTTTTGGTTTTCCTTCCCCTCGATAGACTCCTAGCTTGGTATCTTAATTGGTCTTAAGATATATATGTGGTCTATCAAGAAGATTAGGTTAACAATTTAGTAAGCACATGATATTTGCTAAGGGATTTTTATGGAGAAACAAGTGAAGACCGAAAACAAGTTCAGAAAACAGAAAGCTCATGGAATTCCACCAAATTTGCTGAAGTTTTTTGCTTCTTATTCTTTCTTTCTAACCAAGACAACCAATACCAATAATCCACCTAGCATTTTATCATATTTCATCATCATCTCGTGCATTAAACTTCATTTAATGGCTGAAGGAAAACTGCAGCTCAAGGTGTCGAGGAAGTCATCCTTTCCACATGTCTTTTGCTTCTTCTATTGGCTTTGTTTTATATTTCAAGAAATAAGACTCTAGCCATGTCAAACTTCAATTAATTTCATGTCCTTTAATACTATATTTCTTTATCTTTTCTACTCTTACTTTCCATATTTCGGCAGCCTTAAAAAGCTAAATGGAAACGTGATCAAGGTAGCAATTCGGTGGACTTCTCTTGACCGCTCATGTGGCTTTGTTTCCTCTTCATTTCCTTGATTTATTTCCTCTATATTCCTACTATAAAATTCATGTTTAACAGCCTTTAAAAAGGCTGAAGAAAGACGTGCCATTTTCAGCAAAGTGGCATGGACTTTGATTTCTTGGCTGACCAATTAAATTATTTCCAGTTCTTTTTCTTTTCTTATTTTTCAGCCAAAATTCCTCTTACGTACTAGCTTTAAATACTTTATCTTTAAGTACCATTTTCTATCTTAAATTTATAGTCTAACAGCCTTAAACAATGCTGAAGGGAGACGTGTAACAGCAGCAAAAGTGGCGTGGAAGTCCACTTTTGCTGCACCATTGTTGACTTCCATCTCTTCGATTTTATAATTCATCCAATAAGCATTTTTATCATTGCTTCATGTGTTACTTCTCTTTATTGTATGTTTATTTCATAGATTGTGGCTGATTTCCAGCCGTTCATACTAAAGCAGAAAGGGATTTTGTTTTGCGTGTTGCCCATGTTTTCTTGACTCTTCTTACCACCTTCATACCATTTCAACCAATCACAATTAATCCCATGTGAAATCATTTAATAGAATTTTATCTTGAAAATTCTGCTTTCACACCTCTTTGAGGAGTAAACCGAACACTACATGCAGCCATGTAGTTGGTGTGGAAGTTTCCCCCTCTTTGCTACATGATTCAAGTTTGATTCCTCTTTTCTTTGTATATTCCATACAACCAAAATACATCACATGTGATATAAAATTCTCTTTTCTCTTATAAATATTTTTGTTGATATTTTATGCCATGGAATAACTCTTCTATGCATAATTTTTTTCTGATTCTTTTTCTTCTCATATTTGTTTCAACTTTATACACTATACTACAATTCATGAATCCAAAAATTCCAAATTGAGGATGGAAATTCATTACATCTTTATTTAAATTCCACTAAATAATTAAATTTCACTATCAATAATTCTCAAGTATAGTATACAGTGTAATAAAATCAGGTCTCACACCGGTTCAGCCCCTTATGGCCTGTTCCCCTTTGCTTGGCCGATTCAACCACCGGTGGCCACCTTTCCAAATGGTTCGTCCACTCCAAAGTTGGCTCAGGTGGCGACAAAGCTGGATCTGGCCTTCGTTTCTCCCTACCGACGGCGACGGTGCTGGATCTGGAATGGTGGGTTTCAGCTCCTTCCTCCTCTTTTTTCTCCCTCCTCCTCCATTTTCCTCTTCACCGGCAGCAACCTCTTCTCTTCCCTTACCTTCGCTGACGTCGGGGTAGGTGTGGCGATGCCTGGATCGGCCGGCACCACCGTCTCCTTCTTCATTTTCCTTTCAGTTTTTCCTTTTTCGATTTCGCCCCTTTTTCCTTTTCCTTTTCCTTTCCTGTTTCGGACCATTGCCGGTCGTTCTCCTCTTCCTCCTCTCTCCAGCGACACCCTTCTCTCTCCCTCCTCTTCCTTCTCTTCCGCCGACTGGGTCGGCCGGCTTTTTGGGAAAAGGAATCGGGATTTTCCCGATTCCTATCTATTTCTGTTTCTTCTGTTTCCTTTTTTTTACATTTTATATATAATTATTTCTTTTATATAATTATATATATAATTACAATATATATATATATGTATATATATTTATAACCCATTTATTTATATATATATATATATATCTATACACATCACTTTAAAAATAATAATATA